>JAHBCN010003066.1:0-80744 GCA_019359885.1 Listronotus oregonensis | reverse complement strand
GTAGGCTCAATTTAAAGACGATATTTTATTTTAAACATAAACTTTCAATTAACTTTTCAGTTGGTAGAATCTTCAATATAAAAAATCTATTTTATTTCTAAAAAACTTTCGACTTAGGGAGCTACTGATATTTATTAAAACTTTATAAAAAATTTGATTAAGGCAAAAAATAAATCTTTTTTGTTAAAATAAATTTTTTTAATTTAAAAAAAAATGAATTTTTTAAATTAAAAAAAACGATATAGTTTGGGGATATAAAACGATAACCAAACTAATATTATTTTTAAATTGTTTTTTTTTTTCCTTATTTTACATTTTTGGGAAACCTAGTCCTATAATATATCTTCCATAAAGGCGATTACCTAAAGAAAGAATAAAATATTACACTATTTCTTAAAAACCCAAAAAAATATAAATTTTAAAAATCAATTTTTTTTTAAGAAACGGTAAAAAAATTGGTTTTTTTTTTAAAATTTTTTAATATTTTGATTTAGATTGCACTTTTTTTAAAAAATATTGTAAGAACTTTTTGGATATTTCGAAAGAATCCCCATACATAACAATTTTAAATTTGCAAATTTTATTTTAATATCTCGTTTCATGACAAAAAAAAAAAAATATTTTTTAAAAGAAAAAAGTTTTTAACCCCTATTTAAATTTATTTATTTTTGGAAAACCTTTTCATGTTATTTAACGCGTTAAAGCCCAAAAAATTAATTTTCCCCTCCTTTAAAACGTTTTTTTAATAAACAAAGAAAAAATCCTATACCGGGTATTAGTAGCGAGTAACGACAAAAGTAATTTCATGCATGTTCTTATATTTTCTACTTTAATTCATGAGTTTTCGATTAACTTGCTTTTTTTTCCCGATCATCCTTCGTCATTCCATTTTCTATTACACCATTGATAATATGTTTACTGAAGTGTTGGGAGAAGAACGGGTCGGATTAAGAGGTATTGTAACATATTTTGTTTAATATCTTTGGTTTTTACATAATATATTTAATTTTTTGCCCCGGCCCCAAAAAAATGCACGGGGAATGGAAAAATAAAAAGGGGTTCGCTAATTTGTGATTGTGAACAATCTTAGTATAAAGCTTCTCACTACTTATTACTGACAGGGTGTCTTATGTCGACACTTTTATATTGCATCTCCGTAATTGTGAGTGCTATCAAAAAAGTAGCATAGCTCTTTTTGGGTTAAACTTAAAATGATAAAAACAAAATTTTTTTTCGCTTAAAAGATGCAAGGAAAAATCAAAAAATTGTCAATTTTAAAATGACTCTGAATTTTCTAAGTTAAACAAGATACAAAAAATGCTTTATACAAAAGTTTTTTATAATAATTGTTAAATAATCTGCCGTTTTCAAAATAACTATACTGGGTCAGGTAAATAAGTGATCCAACCTAACCTTTTTAATGGAACAACCTGTATATTTCAGTCTAAAAAATGGAATAGTAAATTTTTAAAAAATATAGTATACCATGGATGATATTGGTTTTCTAACGATTTATTTAAACTTTAGTTCTTTAAACACATTATATTAACTTAGAAAATATAGGGTCTTTCTAAAATAGACATTTTTAATTTTTCCCCGTATCTTTTATCCAAGCGAAAATTTTCAAATTTTAATTTTACCATTTTAAGTTGGACCCAAAAAGAGCACATGACACATATATTATTTTTTGATAGCACTAGCACTTAGGGAGACAGATATCCTATAAAAGTGTCGATATGAGACACCCTAAACTTACCCTGTCGACCAAGGTTCAATTATGTCGATTAATTTACCTTATTACATTCTTTTTTTAATAATATTTTTTTTGTTTTTAATTTTGAGATTCGTTAAAAAACATATAAACATAGTCTATTCTGTTTTTTTTAATATAAATTTACTTTCAGACAAAACTTGAAAAAAAGTACTGCATCCCTTCGAATCAGTATGTTCCCTCTGTCTAACTATAAATAAATTACCCTTTAAAATAAAAAAAGCTTTAAGATTATTTGTTTTTAACTGACAAAGCTTTAATCTAGAACATAACAGCAATTTTAAATTGCATTTACTAAAAAGTTAAGGACATATTTTTCTGTCAAACTATTATAATTATATTAGAAATATATATTATATAAGAAATTATTGCTTATCTTAGGGACAATTACAACATCATCCACCAATAACAATAACCAATAACAATCTAGTTCTGCTACAGGAACTATTTTCCTAAACATAATTTAAAGGATTAAATCAGCTCTACCCAAAATACCTTAGATTAGATTAGATCATTTGAGCGGAGATGGCAAAAATGACCTCCACCACTGCAACCTTGCCAGATTTATTGTGGCTTCTCCTATCGTTCTTTGGAGTACCTTGTCCAGGCCCGTCTTCTTAACTAATATATCTTGCCGGTTTTGGCTTTTCCTTACCAAGCCTAGTAAACCTAAGCCTATCTAGTGCTTCACAGTGGCACCACACATTACGGCTGTTTCTTCAGCCTCCTGGCAGAACCTACACAGGCTATCCTCCACCAGGCCTATTCTTTCCTTCTGTTGAGTTTGCAATGTCCTGTTAGTTGACCTACTGTTATCCTTACGACTTTATGACTGTGGCTCAGTAGGTCCGAGGTAAACTTGGCCGAGCAGGTCTTAATGAACTGCTTTGCCTGCAGTTGTCCTGGTGTTTGTAACCACCAGCTTTGAAACTCTCTGTCTACCCAGCTCTTTATAAATGCTTTAAGGAGGCCTGCCGAGATTCCACAGAATGGCTCAGGGCCTATCATTTCTATGGCTGGTCCTCTTTTGGCTAGGTCGTCGGCCTCTTCGTTACCTGGGTGGCCCTCGTGGCCCGGTACCCAGGCTACCGTAGGTTTGTTTGCCAAGCCGACTTTATCCAATGCCTGTATACAGTCCCCCACCAGTTTGGAATTAACTTTTGGAGAACTGATGGCCTTCAGGGTCGCTAAAGTACGTTACCCTCTTACAAATTAGATAAAAACAAAAAGAACTTTACCAATACTATAGGAAGACTTACAAAAATTTACTTTAACTTAGTAGCAACGGGCTACACAAAAGTGTATATAAAATAAAAAAAAAGAATGGTAAAATACCTCAACCAGTAGGCAAACCAACTCAAAGAAATCAAGCCATTAGGGAAAACCGGGAAAAACTATCGAAAAACAAAAAAGGACGAAGTGATGCTTCCAAGACTCACTTAATAGGACACGCCAAGTTTACTGATAAACATCTTGCCAAAAAAATGAACCAGGCAATCCGCCCTCAATATAAAAAGATCTAAAACTCTTTTTTTTACTATTGACCTCTATTTTTCCCTCAGTTGTATGCACGTTAATGGAAAAAATTATTAATTCTATATGGAACGTACGAATTCCGTCACGAAAGATCTTTTTTACTTCGTATCACACATCTGCCCCTAGGGTTCCTTGGTCAATTCTAGATATTTGCATTTAACATATTCACGGCTTTTGACCTGCCTTCATTGACCGCATTCTATCTAATCGATCTAATTTACGATTGGGCGATTTTGGCTGCTTTCCGAAGCAGTGTAATCGCATGATCTGGGTCAACAGCCGCGAAGAGGAAAATTACGCATTTTTCAAGGTGTTTGTTTGTTATACGGTTATTATAGAACGGATTATATACGATTTTAGGAATTTATTTTTTGTTGGAGTATGTTTTTGTAATGTAAACTCGGAAACAGTGCATTTGTTGACACTTTTGTGTACGTTACCGATGACAACTGTAGAGAGCGAGAGATGCTTCTCTACATTAAATAGAATAAAGACATTTTTACGCAACACAATGGGGGAAGGTAGAATCTCTGCGTTGGCCATGTTAAGTATTGGAAAGGCCTGAATAAATAATATTGCAAATTACAATGAAGATGTAGGTAATTAATCATTTTGCCAAGAGCCAAAGACAGAAGGATTAAACTAAAATTTATGATTATTTAGGTAAGTTAAGTAACCCTTTTTATTTTTTTATCATATAAATATGCTCATTTTTAACCTATAAAAAAACAGAATGATGTCGATGCATATTATCTGTTATATTGTTATGTTTCTTAATAAATAGAAATATAATTCTTCAAATAAAATAATCTTGCCAAATCATTTATTTTTGAATTTTCTTTCTTGTTTTTTCTTTGGAGTAAACGTTTGTGTGAAATAAAATGCCTAAATTGTTTTTTTTTTAAACTAAAAATCAGTTAAGCCATATGCATTTGAAATTTTAACTAATGACCTCCCCGAAAAATTGACCACGAGCCACCACTGATATAAATTCAGTAATTATTGTAGATGGTTGCTGTTAGCAAATCAATGCTGCACTCTGTTTCTTTTTCACATCATCTCATTCATAGTTTTGCCGACAATAGTATCCTTTACCCTAATATTTTATCTCTTTGGCCAGTCTCTATGCCTTACTTGAAAAAAAGCACAGAATAATGCAGATATTTTTTCACAGGACCTTAATATAATGTTGGATTAAGGGCCAAAAATTTTGTCCAGATAAATGCTTCAAAAACACAGTCCGATTTTTTTGTATATCACTTAGAAAGTTATTAATTCCTAACATTTGATACCTCTCTGATTGATAACCTTTTCACAATGCAAAAGCTCTTTCCCTATTCCATAGTTATGAAGGACTTTAAGGAGTTTATTGTGGGGAACAGTATCGAACGCTTTGGCAAGATCTAAAAATACAGCTAACCACTAACATCTGGTTGTCATTAACATTTACGAGTAACTCGGATTCTAGCTACTCTCCTCGGACTAAATCTCGAAAGTGTAAACGGCTGCTTGGACTCAGAATGTTTTCCGAGCTGCCATTTACACTACTCGGATCCAAGTACTCGTAAATTAAATTCCGCTTTGTAGGGTAATAGTGTATAATTCATGTAATAAAACCAGCTTTATGTTTATAACTATTGATATTTTAAACTCAGGAGTCAGTTTCCAAAATTAAATTATAAACATGAAATACCTAACCTGCAAAAACGAAACTGCGATAATTATATAAAAATTATTTTCGGTGTTTTATTTAAAACGTTTAAAAATTTAAAGTGAATATTATCCTATTACTGCGACTGATAAATAAAAAAAATATCATGTAGGAAGAACAACGTTATTCATAACTAAAAAAAGAATTCTTAGCCATATACAATATTTTGTGCACACCGCCAAGGTCAAATTATAAAAAACGAGTACCAACACCAACAGATTTTCTAATACACGGTTCTGACGGGTACTTGAAAAGTGAAGGCCACCTGTGATGATGATTGTGTAAAGTCATATTTCGGTAATAAGCTTATAACATGACGTCAGTAATGATTTTGGCAATTTATTTTTAATTACTTTAAAGAAGATGTTAAGAAACACAGCTTCTTCCGGCATATTTGATACTAATAAATAGGAACCTATTTGAATGTATTATTAACAGCAAAAATAAATGTTTGTACAATTTTTAGCGGTAATGTATTGAACCCAAAAATGAGGATTAAAAAAATAAAATACTTGTGCGGTAATAACTATATCATCTAAATATATTTTATGCAAAAAATAGGGTAGGTGTACAGTGAAACCTGGTTAAGTGGAACCTGGATAAATGAAAAACCTCTATTATTAAAACTTACAATGAGGTCCCAGCACTTTTTTATTGAAGTACCTCTGACTTTTTGAACCTGGTTCTATGAGATTTGATTTCTAGGATTTTTTCGATGTTAGCCTCTATAAATGAAACTCTGTAGCTCAATCCCCTGTATAAGTTAAACATTTTATCAATTTTTGCGCAGTATCTTTAATATATTTTAAATATGGAAGTGGTAAACCATTATTTTTATTAACATTTCCACCTCTATAAATGGAATAACGATACTATTAGCCTCTTAAAAGGCGTGTCTCCTGTTAATTAAAAATGGATAAATTAAACCTAATATATAATATATATAATAATAATATATATATATATATATATATATATATATATATATATATATATATATATATATATTATATATATATATATATATATATATAATATATATATATATATATATAATATATATATATATATATATATATATATATATATATTATATAAATATATAATATATATATTTAATGAAATATAATAGTATATATATATATATATATATATATATATATATATATAATTTTAAATTGGTGGGGAATGTATGGATATCTTGAAACACGATAGTAGAAAATCGGTTAAATGGGGAAGTTTTAACAATTATGTTAGTAAGTTAATCCTTTTAAGCTTTATCTTCAGTTTAAAAAATTTTGAAAAAACCCGAACATGCATTTTCGAAAATCGGCATATTTTTTTATAAGTGAAAATTTTTCAAATCTGTAAAACTTCTTCAAAGCAACTTTTTTTTGTAGAATATCACTGAGTAGTCAATTTTATTTTCTACGTTTCGGGTTTTTACAATCATCATCAACTTTATTTTTTCATATGACGCCATATTGGATTTTTACCAGCCAAATAGTGCTTTTTATTCTGATTTCAACAATGTATAACATGTTATAATTTGGAGTTTATAATCTCATTTATTTTAAAAACAAATATTTCTCAGTCGCCTTGTTTCCGGCAAACGTATTTTTTGTAAACAATAAAATATTTGGGTTTTTCCAGCCAAATAGTGTTTTTATTCTTATTTCAACCAATGTATAACATGTTATAGTTTAGGAGTTTATAACCTCATCTACTTCAAAAAACAAATATTTCCCCAGTTGGCTTTGATTCCGGCGAATGTCATCTAGCGTCATTATCAAGTTAGCTCGTTATTAAAATTTTTTCAACTCTGTAAAATGGTTAATTATTAAAAAAAACTTATAATTTCAACGTTATTTTCAAACAATAGAAATGAAATAAAACTCGCAAACATATTTTGACACATAACAACACTAACATACTTTCGAAAACTGGTTACAAATTTGCTTGAATTCGGAAGTTTAAAAAAAGCTACGACCTAGAAGTACGTTGAAGAAAATCGACAACGAGATGCTGCAGTTAACCAACATTTTAAAGAAAATCCAACATCTTTCAGAGGGATGTTGATAGAGAATTACATACCTTAGTCCACCATTTCACCATTAGGGTAGTTAGGACTATTTAAAAAAAAATCGGTAATAGGTTGAAAGAAATAGACAACATTTTGAATTTTAGGTCGTTATTTTACATCTTTATTTTAGTAGGAATATTAGTTTAGCCACTTTTTATTGTTTTGTTTCAATTAACTTGTTACGTGTAGTTTTGTTGTAACATGGTTTTAACGTTCTAGCTATGTTCACGAAACCCATTTCTGTAAAATGTCTGTTAAACTTATTCATTTTGCCAATTACTAATATTTTATTGTTTACAAAAAATGATTCCCGGAATTAAAATAAGAAAATTTTTTTTTAAAATAAATAGGTTATAAACTCTAAATTATACATGTTATACATTGTTAAAATCAGAATAAAAGCACTATTTGGCTGGAAAAAAACCAATATGGCGTCCATATGAAAAAATAAAGTTGATGATGATTCTAAAAACCGAAACGTAGAAATTAAAATTGACTACTCATATTTCTACAAAAAAATTGCTGAAGGTTTTATTTATAAAAAAAATATGGCCTTTTTCGAAAAATTTTCGGGTTTTTTTTCAAAATTTTCAAAATTTTAAAACCATTATATAACGGATTAGCTTACTAACATAAGTAAAACCCCATTTAATTTTCTATCTATCGTGGTTTTCAAAAATTTCCCCAAATTTGGACACACATATATATATATATATATATATATATATATATATATATATATATATATATATATATATATATATATATATATATATATATATATATATATATATATATATATATATAATATATATATATATATATATATATATATATATATATATTATATATATATATATATATATATATATATAAGTTATGGCCATAAGTATGGAAATTTTTTTTACATTTTAAAATAACACAAATTTTGTGGCCAAAAGTGTAAGAACTTAAAATAAAATACATACAAAGTATTTTATTTAAGCAGGTTGCATTACGATTTGGTTTAAATAAATACAAGCACCATGCCCAAATCTAAATATTTATTTACTGACGTAAGAAATAAAATAGTTAAGATATCTCCAGAAATGGTTAAGTTGGGAATACTGATTTCTGCGCGCATAGTAAGAGGAAGGTTGAATGAGGTGGGATTTTTTGGAAGAGTTGCTGTGAAGAAACAACTAATATCAAAAAAAAAAAAAAAATAGAAAGAACCGCTTAAAATTTGCCCAAGACCACCTCACCTGGTCTCATCAAAAATCTAATACCGAGTTGTTCAGCGACGAAAGTAAGTTTCAGTTGTTTGGTGGTGATGAAAGACGTTAGATTCGTCGACCAAAAGGTACATGGTACAGCTTCAAGAACCAGATTCCCACAGTAAAACATGGTGGCGGAAGCGTAATGGTGTGGGGGTGTTTTTCCGCTCAGGTGGTGGTCCCTTTGTTAAAACTGACCAAATAATGGATTGGTTTCTCTACAAGGAAATATTGGAGAATAACATGCTGCCTTATGCTGAGGAAGAAATGCCACTAAAATGGTTGTTCCAACAAGTTTACGACCCAAAACATAAATTCCAGCTCGTTTAAAACTGGTTAGATGAACACAACGTTTTATTAATGGATTAGCCCTCCCAGTCTCCGGATCTTAATCCCATAGAGAATCTATGGGATCATTTGGATCGAAAGCTTTGTAACAATTATATTTCAAATAGGACTGAATGGACGGCCATTTCCAGCGATTATTGTCCCAGGTTCATCGATTCCAGGCATCATTTTTTTCTTAATTAAAAGTTGTTTTAATGTTTTTTTATAGTTTTATTTAACAAATGTTTTGACAACAACAATTTAAAAGTGCTACTGTCTAAAATTATTATAAAAACGGTTACACTTTTATTGTTTTTTTTAAATAGGGTGAGATTATTAATTTACATTGTAAAAGATGATTTGTCTTATCTTGGAAGGAAATTTGTTGAATTAATAACTATTTAAAACTTTAAACTATACAGTTACCGGATATAGACAAACAAAAAAAAAATAAATATGCGAAAGGAAGGCTAACACGAATGGAGACAAAAAAATTAGGCAATGTTCTCAATACTTGCAGAACAGTTGGTGGCTATTTTTTGAAATTTGTTTAGTATTTTTTAAAATATTACTTTTTTGAACTGTGTTAAGTGTGTTGGTGACTCGCACTTCTTAGCCTAAGTAAAGTATTTTTAAGTTAACTATGTGAACAACACGCAGATTTTTTTAAACATGAAACTGGCTGGCACACTTAAACGAATACTAAAAAAAAACGACGATTTAAAGAAGTTTTTATAAGACACCTAATTTTAATAACCCACTTTAACGGTAGATAGCGCATCCATACACTTATATATTTTAATTAACTTTATAGTCGAAGTAAAAAAATAAAAACTAGGAAAGTATAATAATAAAACGCTAGACTGGGTGCCGTAAAATTTGGTTTGTTTTTATTTTTGCTGCAAGAGCCGTAAAAATATACTTTTATGTTTATGTCTATCCCATAAAAATTCTGCTTGCTAATCTTTTTTATTTTATCCCTTTTATTTTTTTATGGCTTTTGAACGTAAACGAAGCAGTATCTTCTTAGTAGCTTAAAACAAAATAGGAAAACAAAGAGATTTATTATAATTTATACGAAGATATGGACAGTCTTTTGTTTTAAGTGTCGTTTGTTTGCATTTACACACCTAGTATTGATGGATATTCAGCCGTGTTTGGAAAATCATTTAGTTTGTGGGAGACGGTAATAATATTGAGAATGGTTGAGACAGAAACAGTAATAACCATCTTGGTCAGTACGGGGTCGCTGTTATTCAAAACTGTCAATATTTAAATAAACTTGGCCAAGAGATGATTGGATCGCGCAAACAGAGTTCCAATTCGGAACAACGTCATTGAAGAAATCAATTGTCCTACGTAAATTACATACAGGGTGTTCGGAAAATGCGTTAGGAAATTTTAAGGAGTTATTCTACATAGGAAAATAATGTTAGTAAGTCATTTGGCAAAATGTCGAGATCCCATGGTTACCAAGACACAGGGGTGCAAAGTTCAATTTTTAGTTTTGTTTTTCCGCCATATTACATTTATTCTTCCATTAATTTAGTTAATATTCGGCATACGAACAGGGCTCTTTAGGTTCTAATATTGTACGTTAAAAGTATTTCCCTTTAACCCCCTAGGGGAAAAAAAAAATTTTTCCCCTTTTTTTTTGGAAAAAATTTTAATGGTTAAAAATTAAAAACTGGTAAATTAAAAAAATTTTAAAATTAAAAAATTTTACTTTAAAAAAAGTTTTTTTTTGATTTTTAAGTTTTTTAAGGTTATTTATTAAAAAATTTTAAAAAAAAGTTAAAAAAATTTTTTTGGTTTTTTTCAAAATTAAATTCCCCCGTTTAAAAATTTTTAAAAAAAAAAAAAAAATTTTTTAAAAAAAATGGTTTGTGGGGCCCTTTTAAAAATTTTTTAAAAAATTTTAAAAAAAAAAATTATTGGGGAAAAAAAACTAAAAAAAAAACCCCTTTTTTTTCTTGGGGGAAAATTTTGGTTAAAAATTTTAATCCCAAAGGGCTTTTAAACTTAATTTTTTTTTTTTTTTCCCTTTTTCGCTTTTTTAAATTTAAAACCCCCCCAAAATTTTTTAAATTTTTGCTTTTAAAGTAAAAATTTTTTAAATACATTTTTTTATCTTTGATATCTTTTTTTTTAAAGTTTAAAAACCTTAATTGTTTTAAAACCCCTTTTAAAGAATTTGGAAGAAATTTTCCCTTTTTCATAAGAGCGGGGCACCTTTCTTTTTTAATTAAATGGAAAAAAAATAAAAAAAAGGAATTTTTTTTAAAAGACAACCTTTTTAAAAACATTTTTCCGAATTAAAAATAAAATTTTTTTTTTTAAATAAAATTTTTTTATTTTTTTTGAATAAAAAATTTTTTTAAAAAAATGTCGATCATGTTTCAACCCACCCCCCCATTTCCAAATTTCCCCCAATAAAAAAACAATTTTTAGTTATTGGGAAAACAAACTTATCTAAATTTTTGTAAAGAATAAAAAAAATAAGGGAATTTTTTTTCAAATTTTATCTTTCTAAAATAAAAATTTTTAAAGAAAATTAAATTTTTAAATTCCCGGGTTAAAAACCCAAAAAAATCCTCCAAAAAAAATTTTAATTGACATTGCTTTAAAGTTTTTTCCAAGGTTTTTTTTTTAAATTTACGGGTATTGGGAATCTTTTTAAAGGTTTAAAATATTTTAACAGAAGGGGTTTTTAATTTTTAAAAAAAATTTAAATTAAACAATAATTAATATTATTGAAAATATAAAAAACTTTAAAAAAAAAACAAATCGAATCCCTCCCAAAAATCAAGTTTTAAAATTTTTTAAAACCTATTTTGTACAAAATTTGGATATTGAAATTTTAAGGTGAAAATTTCTGGTTTTAGGCAGTGCGTTTAGTTTCGTTAAAATTTTTAACCAATTAAATCCAAATTTTTTTTGGTTTTAAGCCCCCTTTTCCCAAAACTTTGGCAATTTTTTTCCCCCAATTGGCTACCCTCTAAAAGGTTTAACGGGTAAAAAAAATTTTAAAAGGGATTTTAATTTTCGAAAAATTCTGCATAATTTTAATTTATTTAAATTTTTTTTTAAAAATAAAATTTTTATTTTTTTTTTAGTGTGGGAAAACCCCGCTTTCAATGAATGAAAACTGCGATGGAGATTTACAAAATTACTGTGCACGATTTAGAATATGGACAAATCTTTTTAAATTATGACATCTTGGAAAATCATGACTTAAAATTCCGCAGGATAAAAAAAAAATTAAATAACAGTAACACCGAAAATAAAGGATTTTGACTAGATGCTAAAATTGGATTCTAACAATCAGAAATAATATGAGTTTTACAACACCAAAATATCGGGCCCACAAAAAACCAGACTAGTTTAAAACTAAAACCGAAGTTGGTACCATTTAAAAGAAGTCGTAAGTAAAAAAAAAATTACTTGGAAGAGAAACGTAAAAAAAAAAAAAGAAACCGGGAAAATCTTAGAGTCCGCAAAAGGAAATTTATTAAGAAAGAAGGTGAGGAAAAAACAATGATAAATGAGAATAAATCTATGAAACTTTTTCCCAGAAGAGAGGGGAAAAATTTTTTTAAATATTTTGGGGTATTCCAGAAATGATACAAAAGGCAGTTTATTTCAAAACGTAACGACAATACCAAATAAAATATTCACAAGAAAAAGCAATTCGAAAAATCGCATATTACCTACAAAAACTGGGAAAAGGGGAGGGGTTTCAAAAATTTTTTCCCCACCTTAGACATAGGGGCACCATTTCGTACTACCTTCAAAGACAATCCAAGGATTTCCCCAAACGAAACCCAAACATGGGAACCAACCGAATTAATCCCAAATTTCCAAATTAAAGATATATTATTCTATTCCAATAAATCAATTACCTAAAAAAACCCAAAAAAGTAAGATTTTTTGGGGGTATATGAACATAATTCTATATCGTTTTTATCTTCAAAATGTAATAAATGGCCCAAACCCTTTTTAAAAATTTTTCGAACAGTTTTTTTAAAACAAATACAACATAGGTTTTCATAAACCAAAAAAAAATCAAGATTACTTCAAAGATTTCAAAAAAAATAATGAAAAAAAATCAATGAAACTGAGTAGAATTTGAAGGATAAAGTTGTTGGAAAAAAAAATAAAACATCTAACATCCAAAATAAAGATAAACAAATTGTAAATAATATTTGCAGGCTTTTGCTACGCCAGGGGAAAATTTCATCATTTTTTTAAAACAAATTTCCCCTTTAATTTGACAATTTAAATTTGATAAGAATGGGGACTGCATGTTTGGAGTGAAAATATTGCAAAACTGGGGCCAACGAAATGCCAGTTGTGCTTGTCCTTAAAGAATGTTTGACCCGGGAAAAGAAATGTCATATTTTATTCAACAATTGTGTTTCGAAAAAAATAAATTTGTTCAGGGATGTAATGTAGAATACAACATTTTTATGATAAAATAACCCTTTTTCTGATTATGGCCAACAAAATAAACGATTCTATGCATTCTTGTTCAAAAAGCAAAGAGTTCTAAAGGGACCCTATTTTTTTCCCGCAACAATATCCAGTAATTTTGGAAAAAAAATTTTATTGGGGCAAAAATGGGGGACCAAGGTTTTAAAGTTTTTTTAAAGGTTTTAAACCAAATTAAAAAATTTTCCCCCGCCCAAAAAAAAAATAAAGGAGGATAAATTTTTGGGGTTTTGAAAGGGTCCCCATTTAATTTTTTTAATAAATTTAAAAAAACGTTTTTGGAAATAACAAGAGGGAAAAATAAGGGGTTTGAAAAAACCCCTAAAAAAAAGATGTTAAAAAGAACCACCAAAAATTTCAAAAAAAAAAAAACTTTTTTTCTTTTGTTTTTAAACGTTCCCCAAAAATCATTCATTTTTAAAAATTATCTGCCATTTTTTCTGTTTTTTTATCAACCCTTTTAATAAATTTTTTATTAAAGTTTTTTTTAATAGACAATAAAAAACCTTAAAAAATTAAGTTTTTTTCCTTTTTAAACCTTTTTAATGAATTCCCAACTAAATTTTGGTTTTTCTTCTTTTATTAAGTTTTTTAAAAATAAAATTAAAAATTTTCCAAATAATTTAAAAAACATTTAAAAAATTTAATTTAAATAATTAATAAAACTTATTTTTTTAAATACAACATACTATATTTTATTCTATTTTTGAATAAACCAATAATTTACCTACAAAATGTCGATACATGTTTCTATACCCATCTACCACCATTTTTTAAATACAAACGAATTTTAATTTCTTTCCTGTTATTAAATACCATCCACAATAGGCCTTTTCATCACAATTTTTTTTGTGCGCATGCGTCAGTATCAGCCACTTTTTTCGTACTGTTTTTTGTAAACAAGCATGTTAAAGGGTCTGTAAACACATAATTAAAATAAAAAAATACTAAAGAAAGTATAGTTATTGAAGAAAAGAAATACAAAAAAAAGAAAAAAGTGCCTTAATTAGCAAATAAGTTTTTTTAATCGATTATTATTATGATATCAGTACGAAAAGGAACTACGACGAAGGGTGTTGTTATGGAGTATGTAAGAGTGAAACACGCTATAAATCATTTAAATACAATACATATTATTTTATATAACAATTGTATATATGTGGTAGGCCTAATTAGAATAAAATTATAGATACTTTTTGTATAGTAAAGAAGTAATGATGACTAACCTCTCAATCAGCTCACTTCTTTTTCCTTTTTGAGGACGCCCATGACATTTGAGCCACCTTTTTAATTGCGTACAATTATGGGCTTCAACTGAATTATAAATTGCCGCTATTTCAACATGGCAACTGCGCTTGCGCTTGTCACATGATGAAAAGGCCTATAAACCACCGGCCTAATTTACAATTTACCTAGGTAGGCCATGGAAGTTTATATTTTAAATTGTCATGACAACTATTTGACATATAGGTTAAAAATTCTATATTTTGTTTAATTAATAAGGATTAAATGCTTAAAAAATTAAAATCCGCTTGTATTTAAAAAAACGGTGGCAGATGGATATAGAAATATGTATGGACATTTTGTAGGTAAATTATTGGTCTATTTGAAAATGGAATAAAATATAGTATGTTGTATTTATGAAAACTGAGTTTAATCATTATTTATTAGCGGTAAAAATGCAAATTTTTTGGGACACTCTGTAAGATATATCGCTATAATAGCGTGTAGATTTTTAAATATATGGATTGTCTAACCCCAAAAAAAATTCTAGTATGCAGCTCAGTTAGGCACGTAAATATTAAACCTTTTGGTGATGTTTCTTAAAAAAAATAGTGATTCTTCTTTATTTTCTTAAAAACGGTAAGATATAGGTATAGATAGATGTTAACAAAAATAACTTAGGTGTAGAATTTGAATATGCAATAAAAAATTGGGTGTTCTATTTAAAATTACAATGTTGCCTTTGGTTTCGGTCAGATCTAGCAACGCTGCACTTGCCAAAATATTTTTAAAATGTAGCTTATCACCTGTTATGGCCGTGTGCCAAATTTCAAAAAGTTCCTGTTTTTGGTTCTCCAGAACTTTTAATAGGACACTCAATATGAATCAACCTGTATATTGTGTACCTAAAAGTAATATTTATTAGAAAACAGAAAGTTTTAAGAGAAAACCCCTTAAGTACAGAAGATTAGCAGACCCTTAAGAACAAATCCATAATACTAGTTAGATATTTGAAACTGGCAAGATAGAATATTACCACAATAAACACGGACTACTGTTAGCTAAAGCAATTACAAGAAAATGTAATATGTGTCATCGAGCAAAAGATAGAAACCAAAAGAATCATAACCAGCCTAAAAATATTATACCAAGAGAACCATTTGATATCATAGCTATGGATTTCATTAGTAATCTACCATAAACCCTAAAGAGAAACAAGCATATTTTTATCATCATAGATACTTTTTTAAAATACGTTTAATTACCCATACCAGAAAACAAATGTAAAAACAATCCAAAAAAAATTAATATACAAAGGATAAATAATTATAAAATAAAAAATAATATTAATTTTAAATATACGAGTATAAGACATCTACAATCGAATCCATCGGCCATGGCAAGAAACAAAGACAAGAAATTACTAAAATATGGTCGACAGAATAAATAACAAAATCAAGAACAATGCTCAAAAATATATAAAGAAAACAAATTTTTAAATTAGAAAACATGTGGAAATAAAAAAAAATATTTAGTGCTAATTTGGAACTTAAGAGTGACCAACACACAAAAAGGTCAATGTGCTAAATTTTTAATGCCATTCATACGACCATACAGAATTTTAAACGAAGAGGAAACAAACAGTTACTTGATTGGAGAAATAGACATCAATAAGATTAGGGAATATTAATGACATTTATGAATTTATTCAATAAAAATTAAAATCCAAAAAAATATATATAAAAAAGCTCTTAGAAAACAAAAATATATTTCTGAGAGTGTACGATAAACATATAAAAATACGCCACTCCGATATTGCAAAGTAGTATAAGGCTTTTTAAAGATAAAATACGTCTTATGATGGAAGTGTTTCAAAATAAGAAATTTTAGATGTTCTGTACGTATTTTTACAGGGTTACTTCCTATTAGATCTATTACTTCGATTTGAATAAAAATAGGTCAATGTGATATAAAAAAAATATAGTGTGTCATTATATTTCATATCTTACAGTAGTAATTTTGAGAAAATACATTTTTAGGCGATATTTTCTAGTAATGGTAGGTCGG
The DNA here is from genome assembly GCA_019359885.1 of Listronotus oregonensis. Taxonomy (NCBI): domain Eukaryota; kingdom Metazoa; phylum Arthropoda; class Insecta; order Coleoptera; family Curculionidae; genus Listronotus; species Listronotus oregonensis. The sequence continues at coordinate 64,278 of JAHBCN010003066.1, read as the reverse complement.
CAAATCCTTTAGAATAGATTTTTATACTAATTGTTAATTTGTCTTAGAATGTAACAGATGGACTCATAGATAAATAAATAATTTTTAAAACAAATAACAGAAAAAAAAACATTTATTTTTAGTAGCTACAAGACTAACGAAAAACAAGCCAGTTTTCTTGTTACCTATGACCCAATACTATTAAAATTGTACTGTGAAAACTTAGAATATTAGGGAGCAGGGGTGATTTTTTAACTAGATATACTTAAAATGTTTAAAAGTATTTTTGGCATTCCTAAAAACAGGCCAATAAAAACTTATTTCATTATCTCTGACACCTAAAATATGTGAGCGTTACAAAAGCGTGGAAATATGCTAAGTTTTATTTTTTTATTGATAAAATCAACATTTAGGTTTTCGAGAAAAACTTGTGTGGGAGAGACGTAAGAGCGGCATCTATTTTTCCTGATGAGGTATGAGAAAATATGACTGTGCATACGTCGATCATTTGATTTATCCTTTTTTCTATTCATATGAATTCAAAAAATATTTAGGGAAGAAGTTGTGCACTGGACAAGCATTATTTTTATTTTTTTAAGATTAATTAACAAACATGAAATTTTAAATATTTGGAAAAAATCATTATTATTTATATCACGTTATTTTTTTAACTAAAAGTGTATATAAAAAAACTGGTGTATAATTTTAATTAATATAAACAGAATCAAAAAAAATATGAAATGTGGTTTTCAAGCAATAATTTTTTTCCAATAAATATATTTACATTAAAAAACTTAAAAAGCATGACATTGATGTCGTGGCAATAATAGGTAAATTCTCAACCATGTATTGTTATATATTTTTTAATTGTTATTACATGACAAAAATTTATTACTTAGTAAATAAAAAGTGGTAATATTACACCTACCTTTCTGCATTTGGTTGTGTTCGTTCATTTTGGATTCGTAGCCTTGCTTTCCCATTCCCATAGTGTTTCTTGGCCAGTTAGGATAGTCGTCTTTTCCGTGTTGCCCACACTAGAACAAAAGAAAATGAAATAGATAGATAGTCATGAAAATAGCAAGAGGTTGAAGAGGGAGAGGGAGAAAGGATTAAGCTATCACATTTATTTTGGAAATATCAGGCGATTAAAACTAAAATTACGTCAAAGAAACAGGATTTACCAGCACAATATAAATTAACCCAATAATCTAATCTAATAAAATAAGTTATTTAAATGTCATACTTTTATCAAAAAATTGATTATACAATTTTTTTGTATAACCTATATGCCTTAGTAAACACAAATAGTCGTTTACAAGAAAAAAAAATCAACTACTTATAACTTAGACATAACATGATGATCTACCAACAGTTTTGGGCAATATTTATTTAGAAAATTGTACTACTATATTATAACACAAGACAGTATGACACGCCATTTTTACTCAACACATTTTTACCTTTCTGTATGTAGCCTTAAAAATATTTATTTAATTATTATATCTTTTTACCTATTTTATATTTACGTCAAATATAAAACGTTTTTGAAATCTCTTCTGTAACAAACTTCCATTAAAACCCTTATTTTAATATATTTCTCGTTTAAAAATTCATATCGCCGATCAAAAAGAGAAAAAATCAACACGGCATCAGCAGAGAAAAAAGAAATAAGGCGGCTATGAAAAAGTGTCCGACGGGGTAGAAGCGGGAATAAGGGGGAAAAATTCGCGACCTTGTCGTTGCCATGCCTACCAGACAACGCTTACCCCGCGCCGCGTCTACATACCCCTTCGCCGATGCCCCCTCCTCCCAGCTGCTGGCGGTGTTTCTTTGAACCTGCTGCTGGTTGCTGCTGGAAAAAATACACTTGTCAGCAGATGTAGTGACACAAATTGGAGCACCTTTTTGTGGTGGAGTTATCATTATTTCTGACCACATATTATTCTGAAAATTGAAATTGACAAAAAATATACAGTAATATACTGAATGTGCCTCATAGCTGGTTCCACCCTGAAAATTTTGATCTTTTGAAATAATCAAATTAAATTTTTTATGTTGTTGTTAAATACAATTATGCATTATTTGACCTATTCGCTTGTTTTGTTTCATTGCCGATTGGACCGAAAGAGACTGGGTCTTTTTTTAAGGGCACCACTGGTATATTTTTTAAAATTTTGAAAGGATATGACTTTCTAAATAAAATTTCATATTAAAGAGGTAAATCAAGTAGCCATGGAAAAATAAATTTGACCCTCTTTTGTTTTTGCGGCTTCCCGAGAAGAAACAAAAGCTTGTAAAATCCTATTTTTGATCATTATTTTTTTTAAATAAAACGAGGGGGCTGGTTAAGATATCTTTAATCAGCATTTTCTTTCAAATTATTTGGTATCACATTTATGTTTGATTTAGAATATAAGGTAAAAGGGAAAAATAGTTTTTAGCTGAAAATAGAAATACAAGCTTTTTGGAAGTTAAATATAATATATTTATGAAATTTAGGGTTGTCTTATTAACATAAACGTGTTGATAAAAGCATCTTCCAATATAAAACTTCATATTTTAATTAAATATTTCAAGGTCTTTTTTCAGACTGCATTTCATTTTTAAATATCATTTAAATTTCCAGGTTTTAAACCTTAAAACACAAAATATCCCAATATTATTACAACTTACTTCCCCTTATGTTTTTTTTTAATAGGTTAAAATCTAATACTTTAAATTTGGGTTAAATTCCCTACAACCTTTAAAAAAATCACACAGGTACACAAAACAAAGTGGTGTGTGCTGAGTGTCAGACTATTTTTTTCCGCTGAATGAAGTCAAAATTGGGCGTCAAACAACAAACAATCGAGAAAAACCCAAAAAACAGATACGTGTATGGTACGTTTCACAATAATTCGTTAATTTCTTGACCACAATAAAATTTAAATTACAACCCTCAGTGGAAAACTCAACAATAAATAGGTTGCCTGATTACCTACTAATATTAATAGTTTAGGTTAGCTATTTTGGTTGCTCAATAACACAGACGAAAATACCTTGACAAACTTCAAACGACTGATGAACTAAGACGAAAAGACTCTGCTTTATATTCAACACTTGCAATTTGCCTATAACCTACATAATATACCAAAAAGTAGGTACAATAATAAATAAAAAAAAATTTAAGTCCGGACCTACATGCCGATACCCAAAGTATATTGAGTTTTACGAGTAACAGTAGCAGGTAAAACGAGAAATCAACGAATTATTATGAAACGTACCATACATTTACCAGCAGAAACCTGCTACCACGGAATGTTTGGACTACGACTATACAGGGTGACATAGAAAAAAGTACATTGCATAGTGCCACACAATAAAGGACACTAAAATAAGAAAAAAAGTTCCCATGAACACGGGTCCGCAAGGCCTTCGTTTAAACGATACGGGGTGTTTTTTTTTTTTTTTAATTTATTTGCAAAAACAATGATAAATCAACAATTACATTTTAATGGTATGCTAAAAAATATGATTAATTAAAACAAAACATCAAGTTTTTAGAAGATGTTCAAATTGTTGCCCTTGTACTTCAATACATTTTTCCATTCTCCTTCTTAATGATTGACGGCATCTTTGAAATATTCCTGGGTTATTACGAAATCTATCTGCCGATTAATTGTTCTTCATTATGTATTTCTACTGCATAAACTTCATTTTTCATAAATCCCCAAAGTGAAAAATCGATGGGATTAAGATCGGGACTACGAGCTGGCCAAGCCACAGGCCCCCCTCGACCAATCCACGTATTTCCAAATCTCCTGTCCAAATATTCCCTTGCCACTCGAGAAAAGTGAGCTGGCGCCCCATCATGCATGTAATAAATACATATTCTCTCCAATATTCAATGGGACATCCTCTAATAATGTGTTTAAATCATTCTCCATGAAATTTCGATACAGGTAAACACCTGTCAATCGATTGGGCAATCGAAATGAACCAATTAAGTAATTGTCGATTATACCTGCCCACACATTAATAGAAAACCCATATTGGTGACTTCGAATTACAGTTTGATGAGGATTTTCATCATTCCAATAGTGCATGTTATGTAGGTTCAGAATACCATCACGACTAAAACCAGCTTCGTCGGTAAACAAAATTGATGAAATAATGTTTTGTCTGGTTTTGCAACCATTCGCAAAATTGTACACGGAGGTAAAAAGTAATGTTCCAATAGTGAATGAATTTTTTGAAATGATATGGGCGAAGGAGTTGTTCTTGAAAATTTGTCTAACTGATTCACGGTTGAGGTTTCGCACCGCTGAACTTGTTTTCCTGGTGCTTGTTCTCGGATTATTTTCTACCATTCGTAAAACAGTTTCTTCGTTTCGCACAGTGAGACGAGTTCTGGAAACCCCACTATCCAATTTTGGTTTTCTAAAACATCCATCTTCTCCCAAACGCCTATGCACATTAATAAATGTTCGAACATTAGGAACTTGTCTTAAAAGATATCTTTCTCGATAGATACGTTGAGCTTCGTAAGAATTTGATCTAGCTTCGCCGTAACACATAATCATCATGTCCCTGTATTCTTCGTGTTATCGAACCATTTTTGAAAGCAATTTTGAAATAATCAATGAAAACCCAATGAAAAACTTAATCAAAAACACAAAATACCTCTAACAATTATTACATTAGTTTGACAAGTGTCATTATGACACATTATTCAATATGTTATTTATCATTGGTTTTGCAAAGGTTACTTTGGCGCTTTTTGAATAATTTGCGTGCATTTGTACTGGAACCATTGCTTCTACCGACTTGAACAAGGTATACCTTTCTTAAGTATAAAAGAAGAGTAACAAATTTTTTCAGTCGAGAATGACACAGGTATAGCAAAAAGTTACGACCGATTCAATAGGGATATTCAAAAAACCAAACAAAAATTAAAATTCAACACCCCGTATCTTTTAAACGAAGGCCTTGCGGACCTGTGTTCATGGGAACTTTTTTTCTATTTATAAAGTCTCTTTATTAATGTATACTGGTGCAATGTACTTTTTTCTATGTCACCCTGTATAAACTATGAGATACAAAAAAATATATAAAACAAAAAAAAAAGAGCTTGTAAAATTGTCAATTTAAACAAAAATATAATTTTGACAAAAAAATTTAGTCCACAATAGAAAAAAAATGGGTTTTTTAATTATAAATCATTTATTTTACTCATTTAAAACCCAAATCATTTTTAATTTGCGGAAAAAATCCAAAAAATTAGGTTTTTTGGTTATAACTCGAAAAATAGTGCATTTAGACAAAGAGATTACAGAGCTTAAATTTAAGGTCTTGTAAAAAAACATAGTTTATGTCATATAAGGTTTCGTGTATCTTTTATAGTTTTTGAGATATTGACGATTTAAATAAAAAAAAAAGAATCGTTAATATCTGATATTACGCCTTTTCTCGATTTTTTGCTGTTTGACCCCCAATTTTGACTCCAGATTCATGTTCAACGAAAGAAAAATACGCCAAAAAATCTCAGTCTGACACCACTTTTTTTGTGGACCTGTGTTATTACTGGTGATGGATCTGTTTCAGTTTAAAAACGAAAAATTGTTACGACTGGAACAAGTTATTTATGGTAAAAATTCTGAGACTAATTTTCCATTTTTACATTTATAAAAACGCAGTTTTTTCGTGTTTTCTTTAGACGGTTCCTCTGTAATTACAATTTTTGTGGTAACGCGTCCTTTGAAAACAAATACTATTTCAAGTTTAAAACCAAAACTTTTCCAAATTTAATTTGTGGCATAGGTTTCGGCCCAATCATATTCTGTTTTTGAAAACGTTTCTTTCTGCTTCACAACATTTTGTCTTTGTTCAAAATTATATAAAACACGTACCCGAAGTTGACAGAAACAAAATTTGTTTTATTGAATTTGCAAACGGCCTTCAGAATCTAAAGGTAAATTAGGTTGGGGTAGGGGCCTTTATAAAGGTCCAAAGGCAAAACGAAAAACGAAGAACTTCAGTGCCGTAACTTATTTAAATATTTTTTTATAAAACACAAAAAATATATAAAGCTCAGGAAAAACAAATTGATGCTCTACAAAAGATAGAAATAATCTTACAGCAAGTTTTAAAAGTAAGCACGAGGTGTGTATATTACACGAAATGTTTCAGCGTGTTCTCCCCTATATTATGACTTCTTTATCGTTTCACATAAAGGTATGCGATTTAGTAGTAGTAGTAAATGTCGTTTATTGAATGATACATTTTTACAATTAAGTATAACGTAAACGTTAAATCATTTAATAATTGACCACTTCACCATATACCCTTCCTAACCCAAGTGGACTTAATATTTTGGTTACTAAAACAATATAGTTTAGTAAGTCTAAAATAAGAAACAGAACCTAAGAATGTAATAAAGCAAAGAACCTTGTTTATTAAAAAAAAGTTAATCTCGCTTTGACGGTATTTTTATAACATTCTGCAATAATTAAATCTCGATTACGTTTTTTAGCCACTTTAAATAAACATAGACGTTTACATGAATAATGTATGAATAAAAATAATTTATATCATACATTTTAAACCCATAAATAACTCTGGCACCTAAAGCTAACTAAAAACAACTACTTTAATTAAAGCTCGATTAAAATGAGAGGTTGTTAAATAGCGTTTTCCGGCAAACACTTTTATAATATACAGTAAAGCGCACCGTACTGCGAACATAGGAGGCTCCCGGGCGATTTTGGATGTACCCAATTCTAAAATACCAATAATAATTTTGTGGCTTGTATTTCAATTTCCGTCTCGGTTCCTCACGTGGTTCATTTTTGGTTGGGACTGGTGGGGAGTGCGGTGATAAATTCGGAAGAATTGTCTGCCCAGTTTAGTTCTGTACTACGTTTTTATTTTTAGTAAGAGGATGCAGTGTTTATAGGCAAGTAGCAGGAGCTAGCTAGCGTCAACCGACTTCGATCGGATTTTTATCAACAGCCATAAATTTAAAATTAGTTGCTTACGGGATCGCAACGTTTTTGCTATGGTCTTAAGAACCAAACAGTTTTTCCTAATAAAAAATAATATAATTTTCTCAAATAAATAATGGAACGTAGAAGATATTCTTAAAAATAAATTAATGTGCATTCACAGAATAAAAAAGAAAAACTCTTTGAAGTTATCGAAGATGCTCAAATAAACCACCTTTTTGAGCCAAACACAACCAAGAGATTGTCATAAAAATCCTTCTGACATTTTTTTGGTTAGAATGCTGAGGGTAATAATCCTAAAAGAATTTTCAATTTATGCAATTGCAATTCTTGTGTAGATTATTAGCCCTATTCTCCTGGAAACCATAAATTTGTGACGACAAAAATTCCGAAGAAAAAAAAAAATCATTGTTATTTTCCATTTCCATTGCAGTTTCACACAAAATTGCATTCGTCTAAAATGATCATCAGAGAAAATTTCATAGGTTTTTCTTACTTTGTAGGATCGGTATCCATTTTTCTCTCAGCACTCTACCCATTCGATCTTCTGCTCAAATTAACCTGTTTTGCAATTGTATTAATGAAAATTGTAGGATTTTTAATAACACTTGCCACTACCATAATTTCTTCATTTTCCTTTCGTTGTTTTCTTCTGGGACACTATCATGTTTGTGTTTTTTTGGAGATAACAAAAAAATGTCAGAAGGTTTTTAATGACTCGGTGAATAGTGGAAATCGTGGAGTCGGCCTGGTTGGATATGTGTATGTCAGTCGAAAACTTTAATTTCTAAGGTTGGTTTAATGAACTGGTATTACAAAAATGCCCATTTTATGCCTTGTTTAAACTAAAAATACAAAATGAGATACAAAAACCCAAAAATAAAGCTGTTTTGAAGGAAATAAAGCTACTGGACCTACTTTGACTTCATGCTTAGATTTTTTTTACTACCGTCTTAGAAAATATCGTTTCAACCGACAAAATAAGGGTAGAAAACAGCACTTTACCTTCCTAAAAGAGGCAAAATTTTTACTCCCTGTTCGAAAGGTCGTACTCTTTCTCGTATCTTTCACGAGATTTAATTGGCAAAAGATTTAATGATCTCAACTTATCGTTAAAAGACTCTAAAATGTCTTGCGAAATGCAGTCCATTTTTTAAAAAACGTTTTTAAATTTGTGTTCATTTTCTAAAAAAAAAACAATTTTAACAATTGGTTTAAAAACGTCAATCATTATGTTGTAAACAAATTCCTTGGCAATGCCTCTTGATGTACTAAGTTATTTTAATATAAATAATAATATTTTATATATACTTTGACAAGTTTTTAATATAGGAGTTTATCCAAACGAATCCGAAGTCAGAATTTACCCATCACCCTTAGATTTTTCCCCAGCAACCCCCCCAGACCCCTCGAAGGGTTAAAATTTTATTCATTTGGAAAAGATATAATAAATTTCTGAACATACGTTTTTTGATGTTGTAAAAACGAATATGAAGTTAGAATTTACATTTACCACATAACCCCTAAATTTAACCCTAGCAACTCCCAGCAATCCCTAGTATCACCCAGAAACCACCTCAAGGGCAAAAAGTTTATTTTTTTAGAAGAATTAAAATAAATATCTGACAATACGTTTTTTCGTGTACTGAAAATGAACATGAAGTCAGAATTTACCCATCACCCTTACATTTTGCTCCAGCAAGCCCCAGCAGCCCTTAATGGGTAAAACTTTATTCACTTAGAATAGTTGTAATAAATATCGGACAATACGTTGTTTGGTGTACTGAAAACGTTAGATATTTATTTTAATTCTAGCCCTTTGGATCTTTGCTGGGTGATGCTGGGGGTTGTTGGGGATTGCTAGGGTTAAATTCAAGGGTTATGGGTAAATTCCAACTTCATATTCGTTTTAAGCACGCCAAAAAACGTATTGTCAGATATTTATTTATTTTATCTTTTCCAAATGAATTAAATTTTTACCCTTGGGGGAGAGGCTGGGGGGTTTCTGGGGAAAAATCTAAGGGTGATTGGTAAATTCTAACTTCATATTCGTTTTTAGCACGCCAAAAAACGTATTGTCAGATATTTATTATATCTTTTCCAATTGAATAAAATTTTGACCCCTTGGGATGGGGAGTGCTGGGGGATTTCTGGGGCAAAATATAAGAGTGATGGGTAAATTTTGACTTCATATTCGTTTTTAGCACGCCAGAAAACGTATTTTTAAATATTTATTATATCTTTTCCAAATGAATAAAATTTTGACACTTGGGGGGGCTGGGGGGTTGCTGGGGCAAAATCTAAAGGTGATGGGTAAATTCTAACTTCATATTTATTTATAGCACGCCAAAAAACGTAGTGTCAGATATTTATTATATTTTTTCCAAATTAATAAAATTTTGACCCCTTGGGATGAGGGTGCTGGGGGGTTTCTGGGGCAAAATGTAAGGATGATGGGTAAATTATGACTTTATGTTTATTTTTAGCACACCAAAAAACGTATTGTCAGATATTTATTTTAATTCTTCCAATAAAATAAAATTTTTGACCTAAGGGTGGTTTCTGGGTGATGCTAGGGGTTGCTGGGGATGGCTAGGGTTAAATTCAAGGGTTATGGGTAAATTCTAACTTCATATTCGTTTTAACTACACCAAAAAACGTATTGTCAGATATTTTTGTTACATCTTTTCCAAATAAGTGAAATTTTAACCCTTAGGGGTGCTGGGGTTGCTGGGGCAGAATCTAAGGGTGATGGGTAAATTCTAACTTCATATTCGTTTTTAACACGCCAAAAAACGTATTGTCAGATATTTATTATATCTTTTCCAAATGAATACAATTTTGACCCTTTGGGGGTTGCTGGGGAGTTGCTGGGGCAAAATCTAAGGGTAATGGGTAAATTCTGACTTCGGATTCGTTTTTAGCGCACCGAAAAACATACTGGAAGTACTTCACATATCTGGTTCAGAACTTTTTTTTGTGTGTGCCTGTGTAATTTTTAAAAATTTAAATGAAAAGTAGTAGAAAAAATTATAAACATTCCTCTAGAGCCTCCCTTGGATTTTAATGCTCTACGTCTGCGTCGTGCATCAAATTATCCGCGGGAGAAAAAGACGCACTTTCCTCCCTTGTTATGTAAATAACTATTATTGAACCCTGGAAAAACGTAATTGTGTGAGTTTATATAAACATATCCCATCAAAACACTTACGTAAAATAAGGACCAAGTTCCTATCCAAAACTCTAGGAATATTTAAAATAAGAAAGTCGATGGGTTGAGATAATGCCAAGAAATGACAAGTTCGTTTTTATTATCACGTAAATGAAAAAATGGGGAAGAGGAAATAACTTATTTGTAGATCGCACCTGTGAATAAAATTCCAAACAACATTTTCACAAAAAATCTTTCGTTAACTATTAATTTAAAAAAAAAACTTCTTTATAGAGCGCAATCATTTACATGTAACTTTATATCTTATATATAATTCAAGAAAATGTTGCTATTAACCTATATTTAAAAGAATCTTTCCGTCCTTCCTTTTTCTCGCACTAAAAATAAACCCTTTTCCCAGTTCTAGTTTTACAAATAAAGAACCGACCGACAGAAAATACTAAATCTTCAAAGGTCAGTGCAAAACAATGATGTCAGAAGTCAGTTTAAAAGTGGAACTAGCTTTAAGCGCGATAAAAGCAAAATGGAAAAGAGACGTAGTTTCAAGAATGGAATCAACTTAACCCGAATAATTGGGGCTGAAAGCGAGCTATAAATTACTTGTTGCACCGAATAGCCAAGTTGCGAAATATTTAGTGGCATTAATTATTCCTTTGGAAATGTGGCTGTTAGTAACAATTGTGTTACAGCGAAAATAAATAGACGTATGTATGGACTATTGTATGTATTTTTTTGAGTGACAACAATATTATCCAAGGCAGCAGGCCGATTGCAGACCACCAGGTACAGTACGTTTCACAATAATTCGTTGATTTCTCGTTTTACCTGCTACTGTCAGTAGTAAAACTCAATATACTTTGGGTACCCGCATGTAGGTCCGGACTTAAAATTTTCTTTATTTATTATTTTACCTACTTTTTGGTATATTATGTAGGTTATAGGCAAATTGCAGGTGTTGAATATAAAGCAGAGTATTTTCGTCTTAGTTCATCAGTCGTTTGGAGTTTGTCAGGGTATTTTCGTGTATGTTATTGAGCATCCAAAATAGCTAACCTAAACTATTAATATTAGTAGGTAATCAGGACCTGTACCCTTTCAAAGGTGCGGTGCCTACACAATAGATATTTGTCAGGCAACCTATTTATGGTTGGGTTTTCCACTGAGGATTGTAATTTATTGAAGAATTATTGTGAAACGTACCATAGGTAAAAATATTAGCCGGACTACGGACCAAAAATAAATGATTACCTGGTTTGACTCAAATAGGATAAAATTAATGCGGACCGTTACATATACCATATTGAAAATATTCAGACAAATTTAAAAGCCCTCAGTTTGCCAAGTTTTACAATTGTCAAATGTATTAATAATTTTTAGGTTTGTCATAAAAATAAATATCTTAAACTTAAAGCGGCTTTTTATTTTTCCCAATTATATAAATTATTAAAATTTTATTAGTAACTTCTACGGAGGGATAATTTAGACAAATTCAAGAGCCCTCAGTTCTGGTCGGTCATGGTTAGTTCTGGTTAGTTAAAGAGGTTTTTTATTTTACCATTAATATTTTAGACGTAATATATACCATTATAAACATTATTAAGTTTTTTAAATAACTTCTACTTAGAGATAATTTAGAAAAATTTAAAAGCCCCCAGTTCTGATCGGTTATGGTTAGTTCTGGTTAGTTAAAGCGACTTTTTATTTTCCCCAATTATATTTCAGACGTGATAAATATTATATTGAAAATTATTAAAAAAAAACTTCTTCACTAGAAGTAGAAACAGTAAACTTTTCCGCAATTCTGTCATACTTAAATTGGGAAAAAGTTAATATCTACCTATTTGGTCCGCAATCCGGCTATGCCTTTATCAAAAGTCAAAATATCGAATAAAAAATATCAATAATATTTGATCGAAAAACAAAATATCGAAAAGACATATCAATAACAAAAATTTAAAAATACAAAATATCGAAAGTAAAAAAATATCAAAAACAAAATATCAAAATTTAAAAATATTGAAAAATATCGAATACCAAAAATTATCAAAAGAAATATATTTAAAGAACTCAGAACTAACCATAACTAACCAGCTATAAATATCTAATATATTTTACTTTAGTACAAAATAACTTTAATATGTTTTCTGATATTTTTCGATTTCGATATTTTGGTTTCGATATTTCTTACTTTCGATATTTTCTTTGACATTTTTTACTTTCGATATTTTGGGTTTTTAATATTCTGTATGTGAATTATTTTGTAAATGCTGTCGATATTTTTGCATTTGATATTTTGACTTTTAATTATATTGTGGTCGTCAACCGTGTTTTTAGTTGGATGTATAAGATGACATAGATGTTTTTGCTGAAAACCTTTTAGAAAAATGTATGTAATAAAAATTTTAAATAAATGCTCCCTTTTAGAACGGTTTGGAATATTTGTTTAGAAAACAAAATGTAAAAAAGGTTTTTCTACTTTAATGTCCCATAACATTGCAAGTATTGGTCGTAGAGAGAATTGTAGGAAGGGAAAGGTTTCGCTGTTTGATTTTCTAACAAAAAAAAGGAAAAACGCAGATTTTGCATAACTTCTTGGACATTTTATATGATGCATATATATATATATATATATATATATATATATATATATATATATATATATATATATATATATATATATATATATATATATATATATATATATATATATATATATATATGCATCTTATTTATGGCGAGGCATGATACAATACTAGAGAAGCTGAGCGGCTCTATGCTGAGCGATTCCTTAACAGCCGACATCCTTCTCGAAACACATTTGCGGCAGTGCATCGATTACGGGAAACAGGCTGTTTTAAACCATTGGAAGGTACCGGAGAAAAAGAATTATTAGGAAGGCTCATTTTTCACTAGGAGTCTCTATGCAAAAATTGTTCACTACAATGTCCCTCATAACCCCCTTAAGTTTGGCACAACCTTTTTGGAACACCCTGTATATTATGGAGGTCCTCAAAGAAAATATCATGCCAAATTTCGTTTAAATTGGTTCGATAGTTTTTGAACAATAATTTTTTTCGTTTGAAAAAAAATATTGCAAATTAAGTTCCAATTTCCTTCAGTAAAGTGCCCCATATGGTAGAGACCCCAATTAAGTGACATATAGTTTAGTGTCCCGCAGAATGATGTGCGACAAGTGGAGAAGTCATCGTATATGTGTCCCAGGGATATAACCGAGTATAATCGGTTTTATAGACGCCAACTTATTGAGTTTTCCCAAGCTGAAGATAAAATTTATTTCTGAAATCATACAATCTTCAGTGAGTTTAGTGTAATAAGATAGGTTTAGGTGTGTCCAGGCTTTAGCACACATAGTCTAAGCATACAGAAATATACAGTAAATTTGGGCGGTTCTGTTCGGTATTAAGTAAATGACGAATCTTAACTAAATGACTTAGCATTTGCTTGTGCTCGACCAAGATGAAAAAGATTTTAAAGTCTTGAAGAAAACCTGTAGGCCTCCGTTATAATATAAAAAAATCTGGCCTTTAACAGGACATGCTAAAGTATAATAAAAATAAAGAAAAAATAAAATACTACTTTATGCAGGTCAGTGTATAAAATTTGCAGAAAATACCAAATTAGCAAATAAATTGCTTAAAGATTACATTTTAACAGAACAAAATCTGTGTAAATATAAAAAATTACGTAAATACTCAACTTAAAATTTATAAACTTAAGCTCCGCTAGCTGTATAAAAGCTCAATTTCTCCAAGAGTAGTTGACGTTTTGCGTGAGCGTGAGTCCTGCGGAATCTCATCAATAGTGCTGCAGGTCAAGTGTGTAAATGGGTTTTCTCCCTTAGGGGAGTACTCGTATTGAAAATCGATACAGCATCCTTGAACTGACCTTTGAGTTGTTAGTTTGTTATCGTGGTTGGTAGAAAATAATATTATGAAAATCTATTGTTAACTTGTCAATTGTAATGTTTTGTGTAGAGAAAATTGAATTATAAAGGGCACGTAAATAATTTTCTCAATGCTTAAAATAGAATGTTTTTAATAAAAATATTTCTACTTAGGGTATTTCACAAAAAAGATGCTTATGGATTGCAAATATTTTTTAAAGTTTTGAAACCGAAAATTGCTTTCAATCCAAGACCCTTTTATGTCAAAAAATAATGAAGCACAATGTCATTGTTATTCTGTCACAGATTTCTGAGACAGAAATTGTGTTCTATTATTATTTTATATTAAAATAAAAATTAAATACAAGTAGGTGCATTCTTTAAGACTTTTTTATATATTTACTAAATCGATTACACCAGTGGTTTTAGGGATATACGAGGTCATTTACTTTAAGGGAATTATTTAAGCCAATATTAAATTATTTTAATGGGAATTCTGACATCCAAAAACTACTGACATTTTGTATTTATTATATAAAGGTAATTATTTACAAGTGGGGTCAACCCTATTTTAGGCCATAAAAAATAGATTAATTAATTGATCATCATATTTTTTTAATTCTTTCTTCTTACGGCGGATTTATGGTGATGATAGCGAAAATATCAAACAATTAATATTTCAATTAAAAAATCCAACTTTAAAAGTTCAAAAAATCGTTATTTTTGCAAATAATCTTAAATAACTTTTATTCTCATTGTTTTCAAGCTTATTGTTATTTTTTTCGCAATGTACGTTTAAAAACAAAGAATTAAAAAAAAACTGATGTCAAAATGAGTTTTGGTTAGTTGTGGTTAGTTTTTTCAAATTGTTCGTTTTTTATGAATTTCAAAAAAAATATATATTAAAAACATCAAAAAAAGATAAAAAAGAAATTTTATCTAAAAACATGAAATCCAATATTTTTACCGCGCCCCTATCTAGTTGCAAGACCGATTTTTTGACATTTCAAAGTTGATTTTTTAGTTGAAAAACTAACTTTTTTAATCATTTTTTTCAAATTGTTCGTTCATGCATTTTTCAAAAAAAAATCAAAAACATCAAAAAAAGATAAAATACAAATTTTATCCAAAATAATAAAAACCAATATTTTTTTAACTTTTAAAGGCAAAAAAGCTATCGAAATCTTTATTTTTTCATTTTACGACATTGTTTATCATAAATGCGCTGTAAAAACAAGCAAAATCAAAAAAAAAATAAAAAATGTTAATTTTTCACCTAGATATGGCCAATAATAGGGTTGACCCCACTTGTAATAAAGTACTAAAGTAGTAAAGTAGGATTTATGGATTTTAAAAAACGTTTTTATCTTTACAGTATATTAAATACTGACATGATAAGCTAAACACCAATAAACAGGAATTACGTCACGTCTAGGTAAACGGCATTTTGTGTGTGTTGTATTTTAACAATCTTTTTATTGTTAACCTGTTTTTGTAAAGTATTTGGTGGTTCTTACTGATATCAATTATTTGCCAAGAATTACCAGAACTAACATTTAAAATTTTAAATCATGGAACAAAAATTTACTAAAGCAAATAGCTCTAATTTTCCGAGAGTTGATTTGCTGAAGTTGCTTTAATCGAACAAGGACTTATGTTCGGCAGAAGTTAGCTTTAAAAATTGTGACATTTAGTTTTACAGTTAGAACAAGATGATTATGCAACATCACACTATTTTATAATTTATGACATAGAGTAAAATCTTTATACAACAAAATACTCTTTACAGAAATAAAACAAAGATTTTAAATCCCGCCATGCAAGATTTAGCCACTTTTTTCGCATCTTTTTGTTATGTAGAACGCAAACAGTGCCCGAAGTTAATATTGATGTGGGAGCGTACACTATTTATACACTTTAGAATTTATTGTTTAAATAAAATTAAAAATGACGAAATTTTCGTTGCGCGCAATGTTAAGTGTTTGCATAGAAGTGACATCACCAGTGACTTTTTTGACAATCATTTAAAGCTTAAAATTAAAATCGTACCTTTTTTTTACCAAACCTTAATTTTTTTGTAAATATAATATATTTTTTGAAAAAAGCAGATACTCTTAACATTATAGAAGCGAATCAGCAGATCAGTCGTCATGCTTATTCCCTACGTCAATGTTTTATTTAGTTTTTTTTTTAGAGATTTTTTCCAGGATATTTAACTCCTAGAATCCGTTGTTATATTTATTGCTCTAACACAGCATTTTGTTATTAAAGTTAAATTTTATTAGGTATAATATGTAAATTGTACTAATAAAGAAAAATAATTAAATGTTATTTTTTTGTTTTGTTCTAGCACTTCGATGCTGACATTAACCAGAATTTTATAAATCAAAAATTTCGTCAACATGCATTTGGTAATAATTAAAGAATAAACTGCAACCCGTCAATTATTTTGACAAAGCAAGTTTTTTCAAAAAAAAGTACAATAAAATAAAAGTTTTTCTATATTATTATACAGGGTGTTCGGAAAATGCGTTAGGAAATTTTAAGGGGTGATTCTACATAGGAAAATAATGTTAGTAAGTCATTTGGCAAAATGTCGAGACCTCTATGGTTACCAAGATACAGGGGTGCAAAGTTCAATTTTTAGTTTTGTTTTTCCGCCATATTACATTTACTCTTTAATTAATTTGGTTGATGTTCGGCATACGAACCGAGCTCTTTAGGTTCTAATATTGTACGTTAAAAGTAGTTCTTTTGAACACCGCTAGAGGGCACTTTACCTGAAACACAAAATTTATTTACACCCTATCTTTTTAATTTGGACAGATATTGCAAATTTGAATATACCAGCTAAAAGACAATTAAAAACTTAAAAAAGAATGTACTTTTCATAAATGTCGATAAACCCAACCATTTAGCCACTAATCGACATCAAAGTTTTCATCAGTTTTATCCAAATTAACCATGCATTTAAATGGAATCAACAAATCAAGTCGCCTTGTGTCAAATCTTGCGAAATTTGACAAATATTGGTTGCATTACTGTTGTGTTTAAAATAATTTTTCGTGTTAAAAACATACATTGGTATAAAATGGAACGAGAATATTCAAATATTGAGTACCGTGATATGCATTTTTGTTACGGGCAAGCACATGGGAATGCAGAAGAGGCCCGGCGGATTTATATTGCAACTTATCCAGAAAGGAATGCTCCATGTGCACGAACGTTCATCAACATTCACAGACGACTTGGTGAGATGGGTTCTTTCAAAACTGGGTTTTCCGATAAAGGCAGACCAAGGCATGTGAGAACTGTTGAAAAAGAACAAAGAGTTATCGAAATAGTAGAAGAAAATCCAGGTATTAGCACAAGGAATCTTGCGTTACAAGAGGGAATTGATAATTCTACAGCTTGGCTTCTTCATGAAGAACTTCTGTACCCATTTCATGTACAGAAGGTTCAAGCACTTTATGAGGGTGACTCACAACTACGACTGGACATGTGCAATAGTCTTTTGGACCTAATTTTGTTTACTGACGAAGCAGCATTCACGCGGGATGGGATTACAAATTTTCGTAATACGCACGAATGGGCTGATGAAAACCCTCACGCCATTGTAGAAAAACAGCATCAGCGAAGGTTTTTGTTGATTGTATGGGCCAGAATTGTAGGAGATCATCTAATAGGACCTTATTTTTTTGACGGACCGTTGAATGGACAGGTTTATTTAAATTTTCTTCAAAACGACATACCTTACATGCTTGAAAACGTTCCCCTACAAACCAGATTAAACATGTGGCTACTTCAGGATTGCGCTCCACCCCATTATAATGTGGCTGTACAAAGGTTCTTAAATGAATCATTTCCTGATAGGTGGATTGGACGAAACGGTCCATTATCTTGGGCACCCCGTTCTCCAGATATTAATCCAATGGATTTCTTTTTTTGGGGCCATTTGAAAGCTTTAGTCTATAAGACGCCGGTAAACGATATAAATGATTTGCGTCAACGGATATTAAATGGTTGTGATATTATTAGAAATACAGTAGGTATATTTTTTCGCATAAGAGGACATTTTTTAAAGAGAATTAGAAAATGTATAGAAATGAATGGGAGCATTTCGAAAATATGTTATAATTTTTCTGTTTTTAAAGAATTAATTTTGTAAGTTACCAATAAGATTAGTTAGATATTAAATTAGTGTTAAGTTTTTTGTTGACAAATTTATTAATAAATATACGTATAAAATCATTAGCTGTCAAATTCATTATACACAAAGCGACTTGATTTGTTGATTCCATTTAAATACATGGTTAATTTGGATAAAACTGATGAAAACTTTGATGTCGATTAGTGGCTAAATGGTTAGGTTTATCGGCATTAATAAAGAGTACATTCTTTTTTGAGTTTTTAATTGTCTTTAAGCTGGTATATTCAAATTTGCAATATCTGTCCGAATTAAAAAGATAGGGTGTAAATAAATTTTTTGTTTCAGGTAAAGTGCCCTCTAGCGGTGTTCAAAAGAACTACTTTTAACGTACAATATTAGAACCTAAAGAGCTCGGTTCGTATGCCGAACACCAACTAAATTGATGAAAGAATAAATGTAATATGGCGGAAAAACAAAACTAAAAATTGAACTTTGCACCCCTGTATCTTGGTAACCATGGAGATTTCGACATTTTGCCAAATGACTTACTAACATTATTTTCCTATGTAGAATCACCCCTTAAAATTTCCTAACGCATTTTCCGAACACCCTGTATAAAGATAACTGTGAAGCCTACTTTTGCTTTATGCTGAACTAATTTCAGAGAACCTTTAACTTACCACCATTCTTATTTTCGAAAACAATAAATTTGCATCTAATATTGCATCATTATTAATAAAAAAATCAAAACTTTTCATTTTTTTTAGCCAAACACAAATAATATTAATTTTAATTATTGCTTAATTTTTTATTATATCTTAAAAATTGTTACTGGCTTGTTATCAAAACGTTGATAGGTTTTTTGATTAAAAAGAAATGTGTTTTTTTGAGTGATATGAAAATTAGAGTAATTAAAAAAACTTTTTTTTAACTATATGTCAATAAAAGCGGTAAAAGAGTTAAATAAAACTTGTCTTAGAAATAATTACTCTTATTTTTCTTAATTTAAAATAACAATAAGTATAACCGCCGCTGCCGAGATACATCAGGTCTTTTGTCGTTCTGAATAATAAAGTCAGTCCTGAAAATAATATTCAGATTAAGTGATGCAAAAGATTTGAGAAAAGGCCGAAGAATAACAAAGGGTGGTTTTTCACAAAGATTTTCACCTGAAGGTCAAGTTGATAAAACTGTAAAACGAAGGGATTATAAAAAAAACACATCCATAAATCTAAGTAAGTTAATAGTTGTGTATTTATGTTAATAACGTATTTTGTAAAACAAATACAGGTTTGGCAGATTAAAAGGACTAAGAAATAGCCAAAAACAAAAAATCAGTAATTACCAGAAACTCAAATTAAGTACGCGAAAATTTTAGCAGCAAGGAGAAATAAAACCATGTGTTTTAACGCTTAATATCGGTATCCTAATGTTAAAAAAACTGTAGGTACGATTAATTCTCATATGTAAATGAATCTATAACACAACTTGATAACTTTAAGTATGGTAAATGCAGGCGAACTAAAAGGATTAAAAAAATGTACAAATTAAACATCAAAACAGAAGGACATTTATAAATTGGTAAAAGAAAGCGCAGAGACCAGATTTTTCATCCACCAATAGTTTGATTGGTTGGCAACTGGGATGTGGTTATATAAGAATGCGCAGACTTTTCTATTAAAAATCGGCCGAAAAATCTACGTAATAGGCTTCGCAGCCCAATTTCAATCAAACTCTCGGCCGAAGCAAAATCTACAGTGTGCGCTCCCTCTAAATGTTCCAAATACAAAAATTGCTTTAAATTACTAAAAAATAACTATAAAATGAGTTAATACTAATAAAGCTGTAACTCAAAATCAAGCAAAAAATGCAATAAAGCATAACAAAATAGTTACAAAAATAACTTGAATAAACTAGAAAAAAAAAAAAAAAAAAAATAAGTAAGAGAATACTGGAAAAGTAAGAGTATACTAGACAAACCAGACCTATTGCAATGACTTTTGAAAGCGAAAACTTTTCTTGATACAATGACTGTAAAATAAGAAAAGTATAGTCATCATATAAATGATATTTATTTTACTTTTCAAAGGTGTCGGTACCACAGAGTTACTGCGTTTGTCAAATGCTACATTTGACAGAAAATTACATTTAATCAATGGGCTATCGCATGAAAGCTTTCTAGCTGTTTTTGTATTTGTTTGACATTCTATTGTCATACTACTTTGTATTGCAGAAAACAAGATTTAACAATTTTTTAAATTAGAAATATACGTTTATTGCAAAAAAATCTTCCACTTCAAATTTTTAGCACCTAAAAGACACGTTAAAAAAGTAATATGAGAGAACGCGATATTCCAAAAGCCTTGTCCTTATCGATCATACCCTCAAAAAGCTCTCGTTTCCTTGAGCTTCATCCAGCCTATAAGGCCTCGGTCTCTTAGCAGCCATGTTACCCAGGCCTTCTTCAGCTCCTGCTGGAGTCCTGCAGAAGCCCGTTCGCGGTGCCGCAGGTCAGGATCGTCACCGTCGCCGAGGCGTCGGCGTCGCTAGACGGCAAGGAGACGTCGTGGGCTTCCCACGATCGATATGAGGTGCGGGGGTGTTGGCAGGGGCGGTTTAAGTTAGGTATGGAGGATGGAGGTGGCGTACCGAAACGTACGGATTATTGGAGAAAATTACAATTTTTAATAACTACTTTATCGATACGGACTAATTTTATTTGTTAATTATATTGAATTTAAAAACTTTTAATTCCATTCGTTGTTTAAGTTTAAGTAAATTTTTAATATTAATTTTATCCTTAAAACGGTAGTAACTTGTTACCTAAGCGTTAATAGATGTTTTAAGTGTTACAGCAGTTTTCTCTTTATTTTGTTACAGGCTGTCTTTCAAGTTCATTAAGGTCAACACTTTCTTTGTAGGCACAGATCTATTTTCTGCGAGCAACACGGAAGCGGTCCCATCTTGGCGAGTATCTGACAATACCTATATCCAGGGCAACAAGACAGCGGCTGCGCCGTGTAGTAAGTATTAATACGATATGTTTATAATCCGTCAAAAATTATGATGAAGGACGCTGTGAGAAGAGCAAAAACCTGTGAGAATGTCTGTGAGCAAAAATAACATAGAAACTTATTTAATATATTTTACAACCTAATGTAGGTAATTATTAAAAAATATAAATACATTAAAGACATTTCGGATCTTTTAGCATAGATAAGAATTTTAGGTGAAATTTTTTTTTATAATTTGGTTATAAAAACTGGGATGATCCGTGGCGAGAGTATTTTATCTTTACCCTTATTTTACACCTATATTTTTGAACTTAAAGTTACTGTTTCCTGTTAACGTTTTAAATGAAAAGATAAAATACCCTTACTCTCAACCGAACATTATTACTAATAAACATGTGGTGAAAGACCAGACTGTATCAAAATAATAATACTAAAGTAAACATTTTTTTATTAAAAAACTCACTCTTAGCTTAACAGAGCTCAAACATCTAACAATTCTATAGAGATAATCTAAAATCAATTTATTTTTAAATAAACCAACATCTTTCGCGTAATTGTAAAATCGATCCAGAAATTTAATATTTTATGAAAAAGTTTCAATTCCGTTATCCAGTTGGTGTAAAAAAAACTGAATTTGTAATACAACCCTGCCTTTCACCTCAGCGAGCTTGCGCTGGGACCGCTGCCGAGAGCAAAGAAAAAACGACGATTTTTTTCGTGTTTTTCGTTGCTGGGTATTTTTTTCTTGCTCTATTTTTGTTCGGCGGCCAGGCAGCTAGACCGCCGCTATATATCGATAAACTGCTACATTCTACACAGCCTGCATTCCAGGTTCTTTGTCTGGTTTTATATGAAACTTTTCTATACAACGCAAAATTTATAAAGAAAAAATAATAACTTTAAAGTAAACGAAATTAGATTTCATAGTAAAGGGTGTTCCAATAAGAGGTTTCGAATGTTGGTAACGAATAAAATGAAAGTTTTATAACATATTTGAAGTTTATTTATGGCACTGCGTAGCTGAACAGTGTACAATTATACGTGGAATACAATATCTGCTAAATGACCACCACGACTCCTCTGACAGCACACAATTCTTTTGTTGAAATTTTCCATTACTTCTTAACACATTTCTGGAGTTATGTCACGAATTATTCGTGTAATTTCTTGTTTCAATTCTTGAATGGTTAGGGGATTGTTTTCGTAAGCTTTGCTTTTCACATAGACCCACAAAAAATAATCTAGCGGCGTCAAGTCGCAAGATCTTGGTGGCCAATTTACGTCCCCGTTCCTTGAGATAATCCTCCTTTTAAACCGTGTACGCAATAAATCCAATGTTTCTCGTGCTGTATGGCATGTCACCCCATCCTGTTGGAACCATATATTGTCTACATCCATCTCCATTCTCTCATCCCATAAAAAAACATCAATCATCGTTCGGTATCGCTCTCCGTTTACTGTAACAGCTTGTTCGTCTTCATTTTCAAAGAAATACGGACCAATTATACCCCCAGCCCAAAAACCGCACCAAACTGTTACACGTGCATTGGCTTTTCGTGCATCTGTCTAGGATATTCATTGCCCCAGATACGACAATTTTGTTTATTTACGTAACCGCTTAAATGGGAGTGAGTCTGGTCACTAAAAAGGATTTTATTGCAAAAATTATTGTCCTCTGACTTCCTCTGTAGGATCCAATTGCTAAAAGCACGACGTTGTCCATGATCATGTGGCTTTAGCTCCTGAGTAATTTGAATTTTATAAGGATGCAGACCTAAATCTTTTTTCAAAATTCGCCACGTTGAAGTTCTGCCGATGCCCAAATGTTGTGAACGTCTTTCAAAAGACATTTGTGGATTTTCAGCCACACTTTCCCGAACAGCCTGAATATTCTCAACGGAACGAGCTGGACGTTCCCGTATTTTTGTTTTAATATCTTGCACAGATCCGGTAGTTTCGAATTTATGCACTATTTTGCGAATAGTTGCTTCTGAGGGACGATTGTGTACACCAAAGTAATCCCGAATTCGCCGATATGTGGCTCTCACAGAAGACCCATTTTGAAAATACGTTTTTATAATGTAAACACGTTGTTCGACAGTATAGCGGTCCATTCTTAAAATTGTACTGAATTCCACAATGCAATAAAATCCGAATTACCAAAAAATTGAGATTAGAAGAGTAGCAAATAAAAACATTCGAAACCTCTTATTGGAATACCCTTTATAACCTAGCTCCATTGTAATTTAGGTTCTTTGTAAAAATGTAATTAATGAAGTTTTGCTTGAAGGTCATAGGCAATTTTGTATGTTGAATGAAATATCTATTTGGAGCTTTAACAGTTAGTATAGGTTATAATCGATACGTTTTATAACTTTAGGTGATCTTAGTTTATAAAAGTCATAAGTACATTGGTAAATTAGATAAAGTTTTACTGATTTGCTGTATTTTTTATTTCATGTTTCGAGAAAGTCACAAATGTAATTTTGTTAAATGACATAATCTATAACCAGGATATAAACTTAACACGATAGTGTCAGACTGCAAATAAAGAAAATTAAAATTGCAGACATTCGCTTTAAAATTGCCCAGTTTATTACCAGCTTTAGATTATTCTGCAGGACTAAAAGGCATAGTTAAATTTCAATTTTAGGCTTTCGCCCCTGGCTTGAGCCTCGGTTGCTATACCCTAGCTAGGACTCTGATTAGGCAGGTTTACAAAAAAATGTCCCGATTATTTGACCGGACCATGGTATTTCTACGCCCTGCATCCAAATCCGTGGTTAGTTTTTCCCCATCACGCCAGAAAACGAGATTTCAAGGTCATGTAGAGCTCACAGCCCCACAAAAACAATGTCAAGATCCGTGGGTCGGACCATCATATTCCCATGTATTTTTCGACACTGAATCCAAAACCGGCCTTAGAAAAGGCCCTACACGTCTAGGATTGGCCCCAGGGCCGAAAACTAGCCCTAGAAGGGGTGGAAGATGGATTTCTAGATGCCAGATGATCAACCATGGTATTTCAATGTACTTTTTAACGCTAAACCCGAATTTGTAATTAAAAGTTTTTCCCCTACCAAAATTTAGCCTCTAGGAGCAAAACTACTCCTAGGGAGGTGTGGAAAATCGAGTTTTGCACGTTGGAATTGCAACGGTGGCATTTTCATGTACTTGCCAACGCTGGACCTGAATTTGTGATCTATGAGTTCTAAATTAAAATTTTCCGGTTCAACAAACCCCTGGTCAAAACCTTCGGCTGGCCCTCAACAGAACATACGGGTCCATTTCAATGTTCACCTAAGACTCCAGTACTAACCAGGTTACTGCGGGTCGATCGCGATTCAGCCAGAGCCCAGAGCAAAACATAAGTTCAACGTTAACGTAAGAAATGCAAATTTTGGCAGATGAAAACCCCCAGAACCACTTTCTACCCCTCGTGGTGACACAAGACTCTTTGCAGAGCTCTTTCTTTAGGATCCGGCGTCAAAATTGAACGACTTGGCAGAGAAATCGAAATTTGCGAGCTCAAATCTATAGGGCCAATTTTTCCTCCTGGGCCGGCGCGGCCCTGGGCGAGATTGAAAGCTTTTTTCTAATGTCCAGAAAGTACTTAAGAGCTACACAGGTACCCATCAAGTTAATAGGTCGCTCGAGAAGTTGTAGCATGGCCGCTTTCACAAATATCACCATTTTGATCTCTAAGTGACCTTGAAATCTCCTTTTACTGGCGTGATGGGAAAAAAGTGACCCCGGATTTAGATTCAGGGCGCCGAAATACCTAGGAATACCATGGTCCGGTCAAATAGTCAGGACATTTTTTTTATAAACCTGTGTTATTATTACTAAGACTTGCCAACGCAGAACTTTGAAATTAACTACAATGGCCCAATAGTTAAATTATTGATAGCTAAGTTTCCTTAAACTGAAAATTATGTAAAAAAAGAATAAGCATTTTCTTTTACATTTGATATTACGTTACTTTCAACTGAACGAATTGCTGGTATAATGACTTAAGTAATTCAATTTTAATTTTTGTTTCTCAACCATATTAATATACGTCTATACTATGTGTTAAAAGTAATGTCAAACCAAAATGGCGGATATTTTAAGTAAGCAAATATTTTTTCGTCGAGTTTTATTTTTTACTAAACTTTAAAATGTATATCATAAAGGTTTTATAATTTTTATACGTATTTACCAAACGAAAAAAAATATTTTGCAAAATATTAAACCACAGGAACTAGTCTATGGAAAAATTCACTTAAAAAAAGCTAAAAAGAAATCCTAAAGTAATTACTTAATTCATAATTTAGACGCTTATGTAACAAAAATCCAAATAATACACAGAAAAATCGCAAACAAAAATATTAAAAGATTTAAAACATAATTAAAAAATAATAATAACTAAACCATTGTCAATTTCGCTCAATTTAAGGCTACGTTTATGTTTATGTTTTATAAAAAAATATGTGCGAAATATGGTTTTCATTTATTGGCTTGTATTCCTTTGATCAAAAAACGTTTCGTCGTCAACAATTTTTAAATGACGTTAAAAGGTTTTTTAAGTTTTGAAATTGCCCGGAAATTGGTTAAAAAATAAAACACGTAAAGATGTATAAATTATAAATATTTAAAAAAGAATAGGGATTAATAGAAAATAATAAGAAGAGAATGATTTTTAAAATTAAAATGTTGGACAGTTGGTTAATTCCAGTACAAAAAGTAAGTCAATAAAAATAAATGTAAGTCATAATATTATATATTGGGAGGCACATTTATTATACACTGACATGAAAAATTACCTGGACAAATAAAAAAAAATTCCAATTCAATCTTAAATAACTTTTTAACCTTTGCATTTATTTTGACAATTTTTTTGTTAAGTTCTAGGTACTTTTATTGTTATCATTCTCTACTCTAGATTTTTAAACATCCTGTGGAATATTTTAACTTCTTGATGGTATATCTTTGTACGAGGTTTTAAAGCCTCTTTCTCGACGGTTTTTTTTATTTGTGTTAATAATATCTATATTTTTTAAGAAATAAGGCATTTTAAAGCAAACTATGCGATTCATATTCACACAAAATTTAATTAAACAAATTACAGTGTCTACATTAGTTGCTAAAAATTATTATTGAAATCAAGTATTTTCTCTCCGGTTTAAATAACAGCTCTTATTTTTTTTTTGGCATAGACTAAATCAAACCAGCAACTGCGTCTGAGGGTAATTTAATAAAAATTTTCCATAGTTCTGCCTAAGCCGTCTTTCTACGTTATCCCACATATGCTTTATTGAAATCCGGCGGCCAATCTCAAACTTAAATTCAGGCTTCTTTACACTCTTTGATGACCATCAGCTAAATATCTCGTAAAGTAAGCCAATCATTCATATCCTAATCTGCATGGGTTTAAGAAAATTCCAAGCGCTGCCTTCGATGACCTGCATTCAACAGAAGACTTGTAGCAGGAACATAAAATGATAGGTTTTGTTTCTTTAACCTTCGGCGTATTATATCAGGTGAAACTATGGTATCATGAACGTCTTCCAATCTTTGAGCCAAAGCTGTAGCAGAAACTGCTCTTTTTTGTAGAACTTAAAATATCTTTTAACTCCCGTCAACTGGGTGTATTATTTTTTATCTTTCCTGTCCAGGTCTTCTTAAATACGAACCAGTTTCTCTAAATCTTTCTATTGCATCAGATTCTGTACTGCAATATACCAAATGAGATGACCATCGTCTTGCAAAGGTACAGCTTGTGCTACTTCTTCTGATCTCATTTTTAATTATTTTTTTAATGCGGAATTTTAACTCAAAACACCCAAATACACAAACAATAGAACAAATAAATATGTGATTTGCTGAGTTCTGCTTAATAAGCATCTTTTTATCAATACATAAAAAATGCTATACTTAAACGTGGCACAAGCCAAGTCAATTTGGTATTTTTGACAGCAGACAGAACTTAGGAGAATTTCAAACTGTGGCTGCGTTGGAACAGGCGCTGATAAGCGAGTAAATATCCCTAGATTCAGTTGCTAATTTGATTCAGTTTATGACAGAAAGCCAGAAAGTGTTATTTAAACCTGGGAGAAAATACCCGATATTAAAAATAATTTTTAGTTACTAATGTAACCACTCTATTTTTTAAATTAAACTGTTTGTGGTTGTGAATCGCATAGTTTTATTAAATGCGTTATTTATTTAAGAATATATATATATATATATATATATATATATATATATATATATATATATATATATATATATATATATATATATATATAAGAAAAAATGTGGCCCTTAAATCTCCTACCAAGACACATCATTCAGTAGCCAAATTTTTCCACAGGGTGTTTAAAAATTTAGAGTTAAATGCATCTTTTAGTTATAACCTGTATATCATCAAATATTTTCGAACTTTTTGCAGAATCGACAAAAGGGAATGATAATAATGAAAGTACCTAAAACTTGGCAAAAACAGTATCGAAATTAATGGTTTAAAGTTATTTAGTAATGAATTTGAACAAAATTTTGTTTGTCCGCTTAATTTTGCATGCCAGTGAATAAAATTAAAAAACTTTGTTTTTGTGTTCTTACTTAAGTTGCACAATATTTTTAAGGTCCAAAATACCTTTTATTTTTTTGCAGTTATTTTATATAAAATACCATAACAATTTATTTCTTTTTTTATCCTGAGGCGGTCAACCTTATTCCTGATCTGGTGCAATAAAAAGTAATTTGTCTGGCAATGGACAACTAGAAGCAAATTGAGGCTGTTGAAAATACAGCTATAAATAGATGGAAATGAAAAGAAGTAAACAAGCAATACATTTTAACAGAAGATAGATAGAAAATAAAAGGTCAAATGGAAAGTTTTTTTACAAAATAATTTAGAAGACCTCGTATTTTCGTTCGTGATTGTAGTAACTAAGCTAGATTTTTTAGATACAAATATGTATTTTATACAAATTACTCGTCGTAAAATATTAGAATGAGCATTATTTTTCGTTTTTTTTTGTAAATTTCGAAAAATCACCCCTATTTAGGGGTTGGAAAGTCGCAAAATCTGAAGAATTGCGAAAATAGCAGTGGTATTAAAAGTTATTCTTACTGCGATTTTTGTTTTTTTTTTTTTTTTTTTTTTTTTTTTTTTTTTTTTTTTTTTTTTTTTTTTTTTTTTTTTTTTTTTTTTTTTTTTTTTTTTTTTTTTTTTTTTTTTTTTTTTTTTTTTTTTTTTTTTTTTTTTTTTTTTTTTTTTTTTTTTTTTTTTTTTTTTTTTTTTTTTTTTTTTTTTTTTTTTTTTTTTTTTTTTTTTTTTTTTTTTTTTTTTTTTTTTTTTTTTTTTTTTTTTTTTTTTTTTTTTTTTTTTTTTTTTTTTTTTTTTTTTTTTTTTTTTAACTTTTTATTTTATAAATTAAATATTTTTATTTTTTTATAATTAAATTTATATTTTTAAAAATATTTAAATATTAAATTATATATTTTAAATATATATATTATATATTATATATATATATATAATATATATATATATAATATATATATATATATATATATATATATATATATTATAATATTAAAAATAAAAAAGACTTAAAAATAATTTTAATCTCCTACAAGACACATTTCAGTAGCCAAATTTTTCAGGGGTTTAAAAATTTAGGTTAAATGCATCTTTTAGTTATAACCTGTATATCATCAAAATTTTCGAATTTTGCAGAATCGACAAAGGGGAAAGATAATAAATAAAGTACCTAAAACTTGGAAAAAAAGTATCGAAATTAATGGTTTAAAGTTATTTAGTAATGAATTTGAACAAAATTTTGTTTGTCCGCTTAATTTTGCATGCCAGTGAAAAAATTTAAAAAAAAAACTTTGTTTTTGTGTTCTTACTTAAGTTGCACAATTTTTTTAAGGTCCAAAAAAAAAACCTTTTTTTTTTTGCAGTTATTTTATATAAAATACCATAACAATTATTTTTTTTTTTTTCGGGGGGGTCAACCTTATTCCTGATCTGGTGCAATAAAAAGTAATTTGTCTGGCAATGGACAACTAGAAGCAAATTGAGGCTGTTGAAAATACACAATAGATGGAAATGAAAAGAAGCAAACAAGCAATACATTTTAACAGAAGATAGATAGAAAATAAAAGGTCAAATGGAAAGTTTTTTTACAAAATAATTTAGAAGACCTGTATTTCGTTCGTGATTGTAGTAATCAAGCTAGTTTTTGATACAAAATATGTTTTATACAAAACTCGTCGTAAAATATTAGAATGAGCATTATTTTTCTTTTTTTGTAAATTCAAAATCCCCTATTTGGGTTGGAAAGCCAAAATCTGGAAGAATTCGAAAATAGCAGTGGTATTAAATTTTTTACTGGATTTTTTTTTTTAATTTTCCCAAAATAAAAATTTCATTTCCATTTCTAAGAAGGTGAAACCAACTTCATGGATATGTAGGGGCATCACCCCTAAAATATAAAAACCTATGCAACTTTAAAAGGGGAAAAAAATCATATTTTTTTTGGGCACGTCTAATAAGAAATCATGTATAAAAAATTAACCAACCATTAAGGGAAAAACCCCCCTTATCAATAGAAAAAATTAAATAAAATGCTAGCTTTTTCAAAATAAGTCTTAGCTTCGTATTTTTCTGATCCAAGTATATAAAGCAGGTGTACCTAGATTTTTTGAGCTTTTTTAACCAAAACCACCCCTGCTAGGGATGGTTTTGGTTAAAATTGAAAAAAATATTTAGATGTTTTAGGATATCGCAAATATGATATTAACAGAACACAGAACATCTGTACATTTTTTCTACAATTTTTAAAGTTGTATTTTTATCCTAAGGGAATGAATTTAGCAGGGGTAGATTTTTGTTCAAAGAAATTTAAAAAAGAAAAAACCCCAAAAAAAGGGGGTTAAAAGGGGAAATTTTTGGTTTCAAAAATAGAATTTTTATGAAAAAAATTTCCTAAAAAGAATTTTTTTTTCTTTTCTGTTTCTTTTTTAAAACCCCTTTGGGAAATTTAAAAATAAAAAAAAAAAACTTTTTTTTAAAAAAAAAAACTTAAACAAAATTTTTATTTAATTTTTCCCCTAATTTTAGGGGTGGTTTTTTAAAAAGGGTGTTTTTGTTTTAAAAAAATTTTCTTTTTTTAAAAAAAAATTTCAAAAAGAAATAAAACTATACACCTGCTTTATATACTTGAATTAAAAAATACGAAGCTAAGACTTTTTTAAAAAGCTAGCATTTTATTTAATATTTCCCATTGATAAGGGTGGTTTCACCCCTAGAAAAGTGTGGTTAAATATCATATACATTTATTTCTTATTAGACGTGTCCAGAAAAATCTGATTTTTTTGCCAGAATATGATTTTATATATTTAAGGGGATGATTCCACCCCCACATAGTCCATAGGGAATGGTTTACAACCTTTTTATGAATTATTTCATTTTTCAAAAGTCCATTCGAAACAAAAATCGCAGTGAGAATAACTTTTAATACATATTCGCAATTCTTTAGATTTGGCGACTTTCCAACCCCTAA
The DNA here is from genome assembly GCA_019359885.1 of Listronotus oregonensis. NCBI lineage: Eukaryota > Metazoa > Arthropoda > Insecta > Coleoptera > Curculionidae > Listronotus > Listronotus oregonensis. The sequence goes on along the minus strand of JAHBCN010003066.1, from coordinate 33,516 downwards.
ATAGGGGTGACTTTTGAAAATTTGCAATAAACGAAAAGCAATGCTCATCCTAATTTTTTACAACGAGTAATAGAAAAAAATATAATGATCCGTACTGGTACTAGTCCCGGCCCGTTTAACAATCATTTTTTGTTAGGGAGAGATGGCAAGTTCGGCGCGGATAGCATGGAAGAGACGAAAATAAAAGATGCTTATCCCAATCTCGATTTGACTTGTGGAACGGGCCGGGCTTTACTTACTATAAGGCGATGATTTTGTCTACGACTGTCGCGAGTGAACTACCTTCAATCAGTTTTAGCCAAGGAAGTTTAAAGTGTATGGAAGCCCAATGCTATGGCCCATTCGATCAAAAAATGTCCAGCCCAGTATGAAAATAACTGTCAGAGTTGGCCCCGCCGATTCTGCGCAATAACAAAATTCCACGAAATAATTTAATGTGTTGCCTACTTACACACTGATAAATCAGTGTGAAGTTAGCCACCACATTATAATTTTATGAGAGCCAGAGTACCGTTCTTTGGATTGATCAAAACCTTTTTATTTTAGTGATTAGTGTTTATTAAATTGTGACTATAATTTGTGTGTTATTGTTTGTTACTTATAATATCGTAACAAAATGACTAGAGGTTGTATGGTTTTGTCTTGCAAATCCAAGGGTAACATACCCGTCTTTTTAACTTTAGGTAAATATTTTTTATATTTAAATTATCGTTAGGTAACCGAATAAATAATAATATATCAATTATGAATAATAGAAAATGAAAATTTCATAGGAAATATTAGTGAGAAAAGTAAGGCAATCTTAACTATCTTTTAGATGATTTCCCCAATGTTTGTGTATTTCTGTGGATTATTAAAAAGAAATAAGGTTTACATTTAGGTACTTTTATTTCATTTAATAATTTAGTACACTCTTTTAAAGGATCAAAATTATTGATTACTGGGCAGACCAGGCAAATTTTAATATATACAGGTCCCTCTAATTGAATGAAAGAAGTACAATTTTGGTACGGTTTTTGGGGCGCTGATTACAAATCTAAAAAAAAATTCGGCAATGTTTCGTTTTCGAGATATTCATCATCAAAATTGAAAATCAAACTAACCTTATTTCACATTTCCTTCTTTTTGCACAAAATTCTTGATTTTTTCACTAAAATTTGGGACATATTTTTTCCAAACACCTTTAAAAACTTTTTATGTTTATTTTACACCTTTTTACACTTTTATTTTTAAGCAAATATGGCTGCTGCCTTTAAACTTAAAAGTTCGCAATTTAATGGAAAAAAGATGTAAAATAAATAAAAATACAAGGTTTTAAAAGGTGTTTATAAAATATCGTGTGCCACACAAAGTGTAAAAATCAAGAATTGTGTACAAAAAGAAGGGAGAATATAGTGAAAATGAGGTTAGTTTAATTTTCAACTTTGATGATGAAGATCTCGGAAACGAAACGTTGCCGAAAGATATTTTTTCAGATTTGTAATCAGCGCCCCCCTAAAAGACCCCTTAGACAAAAAAATACCTTTCAAAATACCAAATTTGGATACCAAATACTCGGTACCAAGGTTACTAACTTTCGATGTTATTGTGCAATAAGTTTGTATTAAAAAGTAATTAGATTTAAAATTTTCATTTTAATGTACAACCAGAATTTAGGATAGATTAAACTCATTTCACTATTTGCCCTTCTTTATCAAAAATTGGTGACATACTTACCAACATTTAAAATTTTTTTTAACGGAATTTTTTTACAAAATGGAAAAAAAAACTTCCAAAAAAAAAGGGAAAGGGAGTAAAGTGGCGCCATCTATTCTTTCCATATTATATCAGATGATATAAAATCTAATATTACACAATAATTTTAAATATTCTATAGTAGTATCCTTTAATAACCAACAATTTTGTGCAAAAAATAAAAAAAAAACATGACATTTGATGATGTCAACTTTATAGATAGTAACAAAGAATTATGGAAATCCGGCCCTGACCTACTATTCATTGCGCAAATTCCGCGGGTCCAACCCCCCTTTTCCCGCTGCCCTGCACGCCTGGACAATTTTGTTCTACAGTATTGGGCTTCCATACACCTTTAAACATCCTTGGTTTTAGCTTACAAAATAAAATTTTTACCAATGCAAAAGGTTTAGCAAAAAGGCGTAAATAAAAACACTAAATTAGAGTAAGTTAACTTTCAATTTACTTAAATATCAGGTTTTGTGGTCTCCGACCCCACTCTTAGGTGGTTAGAAGTCCTAGCTTGCACTACATGCAAGTCAATGACTTGGAAATAATTCACACGCAATACTCAAAAATAAAAATGTCTGTTGCCACGGGAAATCTTAGAAAATTACTATGCTATGTAATAATTAAACCTGTAGTAACTGTTTAATATGGGCTTTTGAATAACCATTAAAAATACATATTAATTAACTAGGGGGAAAATACAAAAACTACAAAATAACCAACCAAGACAAAATCGAGCAAAAAACGGACAAAAACTTTGACTATGTTTATAGACTGTAACATTGTTAAGTCGATCTTATATCGTTTTTTATTGAGGAAATCATAGTTTTCATGTAATATTAATTAAACATCTTTAATGATATGAGTAGCATTGCGCCGCTTCTTCATTTGTTATAATAATAAATTTATAAACGTAACAATAGGCCTAACTGTCACGAAAACCTACACATAAATATTAATAAAGCAAAAAACAAATTTCTCTATGATATATAACAATAAAATCAAACAATCCAAACATTATCGCCACATTTCTTTCTTTAAGTATTTTAATAATTTAATATATATATATATATATATATATATATATATATATATATATATATATATATATTAATTATTTAATTTAAATTATTACTTTGCATCTGGGATCAGAGGAGGAATTATACTGGCCAACTCCTCTGAGCAGAAGCCTGAAAATACCTATAGAAGAGCAAGATCCCCAGCTCGACGGTGGGCAGGAGGAAGCCTTCTGTGGCGTTGGATCATTTAAACGAACGCTCTTTAAGGAGTCCAGAATCTATGTTGTAGGATGCCATTCCCCAGAATGAAACAATATTCTAAAGAGGGTCTGTTTCGGATACATACAATAAAATTGGAAGAAAAGAAATATTTCTGTCGGAGAAAATCCAATCTTTTTGAAGCTGTCGAAGCTATGGATAAAATGTGTTTGTCAGTTGTGGTTATATATATATATATATAATATATATATATATATATATATATATATATATATATATATATATATATATATATATATATATATATATATATATATTATATATATATATATATATATATATATATATAAATATAGGTTTTCCACTAAGCGCGCGTCGGTAAATAGTTACTAAACCGTTGCATTTATGAGAAAAATTTTCTAACAAAACTTTTAAAATCTCATCTCTGCTACAATCCAAAATTATTTTCTGGTATACAGGGTGCAAAAGGAGTAATATCAAAATATATATTTTTGTTAAATGGAATACCCTATGTTTTTATGTGGCAAATAAAGCCTCTGTGGGTTCTTTATTCAACTTTAAATTTGTATGTGAGTCGAATGCAGCGTTGCCAAGCTATGAGTTTTTTTTAAAGATAAGTCAAAAACATACTTTTTTCAAATTGTTATGTCTCCGCCACTGTTTGTTAATTTCGCTGACAAATTTACATGTAATCTTATGTTGACATACTTTATCCTAAAATATACAGGGTATCCAAAATATTTATTCAAACACCTCTATTTTCAATTATAATTTAATTAAATTTCTTAAATATAACACCCTGTATATTACTTTGCCGTTGAAAAGCTTTAAGTGTCTCTTTCAGAAAAATATGTTTGCCTTACCTATCGCCCTATCGTTTTGAGATATTAAGGCTTTTCCGTAAATTTACACTCAAAATGGGAAATTAATTTAGTAATTATTTATGTAATCTGGTGACATTTGGTTACATCTTGTGCATATAATCTTCCCATATTAAGAAGTATTTGGCAATTAAAATGAAGTATACACAGCAAGAATCAATTGAAATAATTTATATTCTTGGAGAATGTATTAAGAATTGTCTTCTGGCATCCTGATTATCCAGTGAAAGGTTTCCTGAGAGAAGACATCCAGATGCAAGATCATTCCAAAGATTGATGGATATATTTGACAGGACTGGAACAGTTAAGTACGAAAAGCATGAAAGAATAAAGCCAGTGGTAAACGAAGAAAATGAATTTAACGTGGTCGCATCTGTTATTGAAGACCCACATAGAAGTACAGCGGACAGTGATTTGCTGAACTTAGGTTAAACTTCTGTAAAGAGAATGTTGAGTAAGAATAAGTTTTATCCATATCGCGTGCAATTGAATCAAGCACTTGAAGGACAAGACTTTGAAAATAGGATAAATTTCTGTAATTGGGGTCTTGCTCGAATTAGAGACGATGTACGATTTTTTAACATTGTATTATTTACCGATGAGGCGACATTCCAAGATAATTGTCATGTGAACAGGCATAATTTACACTTTTACGCCGATGTTAATCCACATTTTATGAGAACTGTTGACCAGCAACATAGGTGAAGTATTAATGTTTGGGGAGGCATAATTGGAAACAACATAATAGGGCCCCATTTTTTTGATGGACACCTTAATGGGAATATTTTTCAATTTTTTTTTAAATGACGATCTTAATAATCTGTTCCCGACTGTTATTTGGCTGTTGGCCCCATATTAAAGTGATATCCTCTCCGGCTAAGAGCCCTTAGGTAAATAGTTCAACTGCCTTTTTTTTAAGGTACAAGTAAGCTAAAATCAGCTGAACCAGAACTTGAGGAGTGGAACTACATCCATTACCTCCTTCTCGACTGCGAAAGATCTACAGTTGAAAGAAGCTAAGGAGTCTGGAGGACCTTTAGATCAGGACAGTTTGGTTGGCTTTGACGACGTGACGATATACTAGATGCCGTTTTTATCTGGGGATACTCCTGCCTAAGTAATACAAGATACAAGAGTGTTTGAGTATTTAATGAATTAATTGGGTTTATGTAAATTTATTTATGTTACCTTTATTAGTCTTGTGCCCTAAATAATTTTATTAAATGTAAATAAAATGATATAAATTTATTATACAAAAAGGAGTAATATTATTATGCCACCGAGTATCAATTGTTTAGATTTTTTGAGCCATGCCGCCTACGATATTTCCCATTTTAAGTGAAAATTTACGGAAAAGCCTTAATATTTTAAAACGATAGTGCGGTAGATAAGGCAAACATAATGTTTTCTGAAAGAGCACACTTAAAGCTTTTAACGGCAAAATAAAATACAGGGCGTTGTATTTAAAAAATGTAATTAAAATAGAATTGAAAATAGAGATGTTTAAATAAATATTTTGGACACCCAGTATAAATTAAATCAAAAAATGAAAACAGTTTGGGATAAGTGGGTCAACATTAGATTACATGTAAATTTGTCAGCGAAATTAACAAACAGTCGCAGAGACATAACAGAAAAAAAAGTACTCAACTCGAAAAAGACTCATATACAAATTTAAAGTTGAATAGAGAACCCACAGAGGCTTCATTTGCAAAATAAAAACATAGGGTATTCCATTTACCAAAAATATAATTTTTGATGTTACTCCTTTTTGGGCACCCTGTATACTAGAAAGTAATTTTGGATTGTAGCAGGGATAAAATTTTAAAAGTTTTGTTAAGAAAATTTTCTCATAAGTTCAACGGTTTAGTAACTATTTACCGACGCGCGCTTAGTGGACGGACCACCCTGTATATATATATATATATATATATATATATATATATATATATATATATATATATATATATATATATATATATATATATATATATATATATATATATATATATATATATATATATATATATATATATATATATATATATATATATATATATATATTTAGAGAGAGAGAGAGAGCTAAATTTTATAATTTTTATATATTTTTTTTCATATATTTTACCATTTCTTAGATGAAATTAGGAATGCTAACTGTTCTTAATTTTTAAAAAAGTGAAGAAAATACATTTTAATGAATGTTTTTTAGTAATTTAAAAATGCTGTACCTAAGAAAAAATATAGATGAAGTCCCCCAAATATTAAGGCAAAATATCCATTTATCTATTAGTCTATAGGGAAATAAAGAATATAAAAATGCAATAAATGTTTTAATATTGCATAGATACTTTAAAATTTTTACGATTTAATGCTGCGCTATATACGTCGCCGTCCCAGCTATTGATTTTTTTCGTTTTCTTTTTTCTTAAAACGAATTTTTTCCTCATTTTGCAGAAAGCTGCAGCCGCTACCATTATATCGATATACAGTGCACCGCATGCAGGTTCTTCTTTCTTTCTCTGCTTTAATGCGAAAACGTGGGCAAAAAGGAAAAGAAAAAAATTGGATTTTCTATATTCTTTCTTGATATATTGCCATCATTTCGAGATATATGGATCAAGACTTGCAGAGATCCGCGGTGCAGTTTTATGGTTTTGTCAAAAGAATAATCTGATAAAATGATGGATTTATAAAGTAGGAACATTAACAAAAGATAATGAAAGTTAGAATTTGTCATATTATCTTAGTATTAATATTTTTTATTTTGGTTGGTATGGTAAATAATTACCTAATTAGATCCTAAACTCAAGTAGCATAAAATACAAAGGAAGTTTTAAAATTTTCAGAAACGACAGACAGGTTTAACTTCCCGCAGAACAGAAGATTGTTTAACAGTTAGCTTTAAAAAGACCCTAAATGAAAAAAAAAAACACATTACAACAGGACAATACTAAGAAGCTGTCGCAAAGCTTAAAATTATGTTTAAAGCTAAAGTTTCTTTCCTTTTAACCTGTACCTTCTATATATATTTAAAACAAGATGCTTCTGGAAATATGATTTTCGTGGCCCAAAATAATATTATTTAGCATTCTTGAGTCTATTTAAAAAAGAGCTTATCTCTTGTCCATCAAATCTTAAGAATGTATATATTTTTAAACCCTTAAATGTCAACCGGCTTCGAGAACTCGTTTAATTGAAATTTTCTTTTAATTTTGCAAACAGATAAAGAGAGCTAAATATTTTTTGCTGTATGGTTTTTAAAAATATATATATTATTACGTTTATTGTTTTGAAAAGACGTTATTAAAAGCAAAAAAGTTTACTATAGAAAATTTCAATGTCTTTACACTGCAAGTTAAAAAATTTTGATTTTTGCCTACAGTACCTTATCAAATACCTGTTTGAGCACGTTAAAAATGTTAAATTTAAAACAACTTAAACTGTAGATGTAAGAAGAAATTCCGATGTTAGTTGGCTGTTGGCCCCATATTACAGTGATATCCTCTCCGGCTAAGAGCCCTTAGGTAAATAGTTCAACTGCCTTTTTTTTAAGGTACAAGTAAGCTAAAATCAGCTGAACCAGAACTTGAGGAGTGGAACTACATCCATTACCTCCTTCTCGACTGCGAAAAATCTACAGTTGAAAGAAGCTAAGGAGTCTGGAGGACCTTTAGATCAGGACAGTTTGCTTGGCTTTGACGACGTGACGATATACTAGATGCCGTTTTTATCTGGGGATACTCCTGCCTAAGTAATACAAGACACAAGAGGCAGTTTACTAACTAAAATATTTATAGTTTTTATTTTAATACATACATAACACATCACGAAGTATTTTTTTAAAACTGTGGGGCAAGAGGCAGTATTTTTTTCAGGTCACAAATTTGTTACCTTATTTAAGCCGTAAAAATATTCCAAACTATTAATTATTCGTAAAACACTGGGACTTTTTAGGTAAACAATATCCAATATTTAAATAAATTAAAATATTTTTTATATATATATATTTAAAAATTAAATAAATAGGATAGATATAATATATATATATATATATATATATATATATATATATATATATATATATATATATATATATATATATCAGGGCCAAGATGGTCGAGATGGACATCCGCCAAGGGCGCAGCTAACTGGGGGGCGCAAAATCCGCTATGAAAAAAATTGTTTTTTTCAGTTGTTAGTACCGTAGTCATATTATTATTTTTTATTATTACAAAATTATTTAAATAAATAAATTACAACAAATTTTTAACTAGATACTTGAGTTAACTATTTTTAATATATTAGGACTGAAAAAATGTATGAATTATTAATAAATTATCAATTTACCTTAATACCTACAACGAGAATGTAACTCTTTGAATTTTTTTTAATATATAAGCTGCGGCTTAATTGGTATTTTATAAATTGGAGGTAGCACTAGTTCTTTTTTTTTTGTTGTATGTTATTTAATTTATTAAAGTATAAATGTTACGTTTAAGTAGGCCTGCTATACACAGTATTTTTGTAACTACGATTTTATTGTTGAGAAAATTTATTTATCCGCAAATAAGGATGTATAGGTAATTTACATTCCACTTCTTTCAGTCAGATACAAACAGTTGTTTCACGTAAATTATGTCTTCTTTAAATAGTGGGCTAATATTTTCATATAAAGAAAATATAGAATTTGATAAAATTTCACCTTTTACTTAAATTTTGTAAAATTTCCGGGGAATAACCCCCGGAATTCTCGTTTTCTTGTCTCCATACTCTCCAAATCCCCCAGTTAGTTGGGGGTAGGTAGGTAGGTAGGTTTAAAGTGAGTGGGTATAACACCCTTCCACGGGGGGGGGGCGCAAGTGTTAAGCCCCGCTAAGGGCGCGGCCGTACCTAGATACAGTCCTGATATATTTATATATATATATATATATAGTATATATATATATATATATATATATATATATATATATATATATATATATATATATATATATATATAATATATAAAAGACAACTAAGGATCGTTACAACGTTATAGTCAACATTTAAAATATTGTTATTTTGTACTAATATTATAGTTGCTCTAACAAAGCAAACTGAATAGTACAAATAATAAAATATTTACGGATTATTGACAACAAAATTTTTATTGACGCCTTAACAATTTTATTTATTATTTTAATTACAATAATACTAAGATTATTATTGTTATTTATAATTACTTGGAGTTTATCGACAATGATGCATATTAAATACAAAATGTGTTGAAGACACTACGTTTAAACTGGCAATTATATTTCATTATTTTTCTTTAACCATATTTTAATTTTTGTTTTATTGTATTTTCTTGGGTTTAACTTAAAAACATTTAAAATAACACTTATGAAATAAGTTATTACATAATTAAATATTATATCAAAATATAAAACACTAGAAATACAATTTTTACGTTAAAATAAAAAAAACATAATTTTAAGGTGCGCTTCTTAGAGCTGATAAATGTTGTTTATGGTTTAAATAATTTGTAGGAATTTGGCAAAATGCATTTTTTTTAAATCTCAATAGAGGGCAGCGTACATTTACGGACATGAATGTTTTTTTGATTGCGCTGGGTACAAAAGATATAGAAAAGGTTGTAGTTTATGGAGAAGGGTTATGAGGGAATAGTGGTTGCGTTATATGACTTGTGAGTTTTATTAGTTTATAAATAAAGAAGGCAATGCTAAGGTTACTGATGTGGGATATCTATTTATTTACAATTATTTAACGTATAGTTAACAGTCAGTCTGTTTTAAAGATGTCTTTGGGGAAAATGAGTTTTTACCTCACTTAAAAAAAATCTTAAAATAAATATATATTTTATATATATAAATATATATATATATATATATATATATATATATATATATATATATATATATATATATATATATATATATATATATATATATATATATATATAGCTTTTTTTTGTGACTTTATCTTTCAAGGCAAAACAGCGATAGTATTTGTATCTGCAAGTCGGCCATATTTGCAGATCTGCAAAGTTGCAGTTGTAGATGTATTGTAATACCACTGTAAGTCGTTTATAAGGTAAAGCGTCAATGGAGCGACATATTTTGGGGTAAAGTTCTAAATGCCCCTGTATAAAAAATATTAAAATAAAAAATAAGTCAGACTTATTAAAAAGGCCATTTTCTGTCACTTTTGTTTGTATTTTCCGGCGTTCACGGTGTTAATGTGTTAATTATTTTGTTTTATAATAAATACACTTCCCTTAAACATAAGTTGTAAATTTGTTTTTAAAGATATTATTTTTTTAATAGCGTAATTACATATCAATTGTAATGCCAGTTTATTTCTGGTGCAACGGAAAATAATCTAAATATACATGTCCCATGACGCTGGACAACTGCAACGCAATTGCGAAGGTTGGAAGCATCGACGACGCGATAATTAGCGCCGCCGTGCGCGTCTCGACGCTCTCCCAGTGGACGACGGCGCCGAAATGTAAAAGTTAACGAAGCCCCAGGTGAGAATAAACTAGCCTTGAAAAGTATTAGAGGTCGGGAGCGCCGTCAAGAAACCGTTAATTTTTTAAATACTTAAATCAGATGCTGCGCTGAATCTGCATTACTTGTGGGAAGCATAGAAAAAAATATAATTTTATGATGGTTATGTGTATACCCCAAAATACCAATATTAAGATTTTTAAACTTTTAATGAACTTAGCAAACGTGAAAGTTTAAAATAAAAAAAAAACTCTGGCATAATTTTTAAAAACAATGCACATTATAGAATCCTACAGACAAAGGAAGTTTTTAATATTATATAAAAAGCAACTCTACCCTTCAAATAATATACCGAAAAGTATTTATATTATAGAATTTAAAAGGTTTTCTTTTTTATGAAATTCAATCCCAATAGTATTCTTTAGACATAAAGTCTGCTACTCGTTTTTTAAATTTGTGTCTTTTCAAATAATTACACATTTTAAATTATCTTCATAAATAAACGGATTATTGATTATATATATATATATATATATATATATATATATATATATATATATATATATATATATATATATATATATATATATATATATATATATATATATACAATGTTCACGTTGAGTGTCCTATTAAAAGTTCTGGGGAACCAAAAAAAAGAACTTTTTGAAATTTGTCAAACGGGCATAAGAGGTAATAAGCTACATTTTAAAAAAATTTTGGCAAGTGCAGCGTTGCCAAATCTAACCGAAACCAACGGCAACATTGTAATTTTAAATGGAACGCCCTGTTTTTTATTGCATATTCGGATTCTACACAAAATTTTAAGTAAGTTTTATTAACATCTTTCTATACCTATATCTTACCGTTTTTAAGAAAATAATTAATCAATATCTTTTTAAAGGAAAATCACCATGTTAAAAAGGTTTAATATTTACGTGCCTAACCGAGCTGGATACTAGAATTTTTTTATGGGGTTAGACAACGCATGTATTTAAAAGATCTACATGCTATTATAGCAATATGTTCTACAGGATGTCCCAAAAAATTTGCATTTTTACCGATATAAAATAATAATTAAATCTCAATTTTTTTAAATATAACATACCGTATTTTATCCTATTTTCAAATAGACTAATATTTTACCTACAAAATGTCCATACATGTTTCTATACCCATCTGCCACCGTTATTTAAATACAAAGGAATTATAATTTTTTTCCTGTGTTTAAATACTATCTACAGTAAACCACCGGCTTAATTTACAGTTTACCTAGGTAGGCCATGAAATTTTTTAATTTAAATTGCTCTGACAACTATTTGACATATAAGGTAAAAATTATTATTTTTTTTTTTATTAATAAGGAATAAATGCTTAAAAAATTAAAATTTGCTTATATTTAAAAAACGGTGGCAGATGGGTATAGAAAGATATATAGACATTTTGTAGGTAAATTATTGGTCCATTTAAAAACGGGATAAAATACAGTATGTTGTATTTAAAAAAATTAAGATTTAATTATTATTTAATATCGCTAAAAATGCAAATTTTTTGGGACATCCTGTAGAACATATTGCTATAATAGCATGTAGATCTTTTAAATACATGCATTGTCTAACCCCATAAATAAAATTCTAGTATCCAGCTCGGTTAGGCACGTAAATATTAAACTTTTTTAACATGGTGATTTTCCTTTAAAAAGATAGTGATTAATTATTTTCTTAAAAACGGTAAGATATAGGTATAGAAAGATGTTAATAAAACTTACTTAGAATTTTGTGTAGAATCCGAATATGCAATAAAAAACAGGGTGTTCCATTTAAAATTTCAAGGTTGCCCTTGGTTTCGGTTAGATCTGGCAACGCTGCACTTGCCAAAATATTTTTAAAATGTAGCTTATTACCTCTTATGTCCGTGTGCCAAATTTAAAAAAGTTCTTTTTGGTTCCCCAGAACTTTTAATAGGACACTCAATGTGCACCCTGTTATATATATATATATATATATATATATATATATATATATATATATATATATATATATATATATATATATATATATATATGTATTATATATATATATATATATATATATATATATATATATATATATATATATATATATATATATATATATATATATATATATATATATATATATATATATATATATATATATATATATATATATAAATAAATAGTGACCACCAGAAAGTATGCGACAGATAGAATTTTTTTTATTATGACGTTTACAAAAAAAATATTTCGCAGATCAACTCTCCATTATTTAAAACCTCAGAAACAATTGAACGATCCCGATTTGCATTTGTTATTTGGCAGTAAATTTGATTTTTGTTAAGTTGGTTGACCGAAAGTCCCCTTGTTTGTTAAAATATTAAAAAAATTTATAAGGATAAGTTGTTCAGAATTTAATTTTATAACTATGTGTAAAATTTAAAGTTATTTAGATAAAAACAAAAATTTGGACATTTTTTTCCATAAAAATATGTTTTGTTTAAAAAAAATTCTTTACCATTTAGAAACAGGTTTTTCAGACCTAAACTAATGTTTAAGCACAATTTTTTATTTACTTTAGTAGATTAAAAAAAAGGTATTTTTCGAAAACCCGAGGTGTCGCATAGGCATTTTTTAAATACCGTAACTCGGAATTTCAAAAATTAATTTTGACCGTTTAGACAATTCAATATAATAATTAAAATAACTCCAAAAAAAAATTAAATTTGAAATTCCAAGTTACAGTATTTAAAAAATGCTTATGCAACAACTCGGGTTTTCGAAAAATACCATTTTTAAAAATTTTTGTCGGAAAAAAGGACTTAAACTTACTAAATTAAAAAAAATTTGCCGAAAAATTACTTTAGGTCTGGAAAACCTCTTTTTAAATGGAAAAGAAAAATTTTTTAAACAAAAATATTTTTATGGAAAATGTTTGTTTTTATCCAAATGGCTCTAAATTTAACACAGCCATAGAATTAAATTCTAAACTTATGGCCGAGTGATGATCGCGTTGTTAAATTTAGCAGTGGACTTAGCAATTGTTAATAGTTATCAACGGTTTAAAATGTTTAACAAAACGTCATTGTCAATTTAATTCAATGATTTTAGTAGGCAACTGTCAAAATCTGACATTTTGTTAAACATTCTAAACCGTTGTTAACTTAGCAATTGTTAAAAGTTAACAACGGTTTTGAATGATTAACAAAATGTCAGATTTTGACAGATTGTCTACTAAAATCATTGAATAACACTGACAATGACGTTTTGTTAAACATTTTAAACCGTTGTTAATTTTTAACAATTGCTAATTCCATTGCTAAATTTAACAACGCGATCATCACTCGGCCGTTATCCTTATAATTTTTTTGTTATTTTGACAAATAAGGGAACTTTCGGTCAACCGACCATAACCAAATTTAAATTTACTGCCGAATAACAAATGACAATCGGGATCTTTAATTTTGTTTCTGAGGTTTTAAGTGATGGCAAAAAAACACATTTTTAGCTAAGAAAACCCAGTCTGCAACTCTTGTCCTTTAATTTTAAATGTAACTTTTTCATGCCCCGGAAGTTTAAAATCAAAATATTTCTAAAATCGTTCGTTTTTGAGTTTATCCAAAAGTATCTTTTTTATGTAGATTTAAGTAGAGAATAAGTACCATATATTAAATTATCAATTATTATATCGACTTTTTTAACAAAAAAGTTATGACGAAGTAAACGCAAAAAAATAATAAAATGGCCCAAAACTACGCCTATGGTCCATAATAGTAACAATGTTTATTATTGGAAGATGTATTTTGGTCATTGTTCTAGTTGTACCAAGTTTAATTTTCATAGAAAAAACCGATTGGATTTCAACGAAAAAAAAATCTCAATTCTAAAATGTTTTCTTTTGCACCCTGTATTTTAAAGATGGGGACATTTTGGGGTAATTGTGCATTAGAGGGGCTCCACTCATTTTCCGCTATAAAACATCAAAAAACAAAGATATTGACATGTTTTTTTTTATTAATTTGTTCTATTTTAGGCCATTGGGTTTTAATTTTTATTTTGAAAATTAAAAAAATGGAAATTTTCCCGGTTTTTCGTCAATAAAATGAATACATTTAAGTTTAGCAATTTCTAGTGATCTCTTTTATATTCTAAGTATAAAGACAAATGATTTAAAAAATTAAATAAATAAACTTAAAATATCAATTTTTGGATTTTTTATTTTTTACCCATTTTTTTTTTAAATCGAAAATTAATATTTTTGAAAAAATAAATTTAAATTATTTTATTTTTGACGAACTTTAAAAATAAAATATTTTACAACCAAAAACAAAAATTTATCATGTTGATTTACATCCCAAAAAAAGTGGAGCCCCATACTAATGCACAATTATCCGTTTTGGAGCTAGGCTATATTACATTTTGTCTTATTTTCTGCCAAGAAATCTTCCACTAGCGTTGTCCTATGTTTTTGAAACACCCCATATGGATAGATCAAATCTATTTTCACTATTTCTTAGACTAAAAAGTCCAACTCATATTAAGATTTACCTGTTATAACATTAGAACACAAGTTATGCAAATATTTCGTACTCGTTCACAATACCAAACTTTTAATTTATACAAGTCCGTAAATTCCTAATACCCCTTATAATATGCAAAACAGCTGATCCATGAGACAAATGGAAGATAGATGATGCTTTTATTCATTTGTATCGTGAGAAAAGAGGTAAGAGAATAGCTTAAGATAAAAAAAATTAGGGGGTCTTATCCGGCTTCTATGTGAGATAAAAAATTAAGGGTTAAATTTTTTGTCTCAGATAAAAAAACTATAAAAACGTTGAATGGGTTACGAGGGTAACTGGCGTATGCAAATGCGGTAGTCTTGTTGTTTGTGCCCGGAAATCGGGATGCACTGATTAGACGTTTGTCTTTTTGGCAGTTGGTGTTTTTTGCTTTGTTTTTTATGTTGGGAAGAGACAACTGCATATAACC
This sequence comes from Listronotus oregonensis, assembly GCA_019359885.1. NCBI lineage: Eukaryota > Metazoa > Arthropoda > Insecta > Coleoptera > Curculionidae > Listronotus > Listronotus oregonensis. The sequence goes on along the minus strand of JAHBCN010003066.1, from coordinate 18,116 downwards.
AGGTTAAAGCTTAAACAACCTTAGCAACAATATTAACCAAAAAAATTACTAGTCTAGTCAAAAAGTGTGTTTCCTGCAAAAATAGTTAGAATGCTTCGAAAAATATGAGCGATAGCTCATTCGACGCAGAACGCAAATCTGAGAAAGGCGTTTTAAGGAGTTTTTCCGCCAATAAACATTGCATATGTTATTAACAAAAAACGAAATGAAAAAAAGCCATTTCGATTTTTGATGTTAACTCAAAAACCATAAGAGATAGTAAAAATTGCAATAAAGATCCTTGAAGAGAAGGAAATTTTCAATAAAAAAGTCTAAACTCCCAGAGTTCTATCTCCATTATTTATAATTTTAATTTAACGCTAAAAATGGGCCTCCGCGCGAACTTTTTAGTTGCGCGCTCGGCGTCAAAACCGAATACGTCACACTTAATAATTTTTTTTAGGCTATTAAATATTGATTGAAAATTTTTTAAAAATTATGGCGTATTCAGAACATTTCAAAGAATTTATTTCCGTTAAAAATTTAACTTAAAGTTAGTTTTTGTATAAGTTAGACAATTTTCAATTAACAAATTTGTTTCAAACTTTCGTCCTCATTGTACATTAAAAAAAAGATTAAATAATTGTCGTATACATTTTCCGCTTCGTAAAGCCCTCCCTATAAACATACCTAACAAGATAACACATAAAGGTTTTAAAAAATTGAGTCCTATATTAATAATAATTGTATAACTTTAACAAAAAATAAAAAACAGAGTAATATTGTCAAATTATAAAGTTCTTATAAACAAAGCATTACTATTTTTTAAACTTTTATGGCATGCTCTTCTTAAGTATGTATATGAGAAGGGCTCCACGACGCAAAAAATTTATACGACAATTATTTAAATATTTTTTTTAATGTACAATGGAAAAAAGAAAGAAAGTTTAACACAATAATAAATTTACAAATGTTTAACTTTTTAAAAAAATAACTTTTAGTTAAATTTAAAAAAAGAATAAATTCTTTGAATGTTCTAAATACACCATAATTTTTAACATTTTTAATTAATATTTAATACCCTAAAAATATATATTTTTGTCGCCTTCAGTAAGTTAATTAAATTTTAACACAGGGTGATTTAAAAAACATATGTTACCGTTTAATAAAAGATTTCTTGGCCAAAATGTTTTATAGACATCGCTTCTAAACGGTTTTTTAAGATACAGAGCGTGAAAGAAAAATTTTTAGAAGTGGGATTTTCCGTTTATGTATTTTTAAATCGGATTTTTCGATTTAAATCAGAGGTTCTCAAACTTATTTCGTCTAACGCCCACTTTGAAAATCAGTTATTTATGTAGCGCCCCCCATTTTTGTTCACCTTAAAAATCCCAATAAGATATTAGTCTCGCCTGAAGTTTAATTAAACCTATATTCCAAACCAGACCTTTCTTATAAGAAAGAGCAATAATAATGCAACTTTACAATATTAGGAATATCTTTAATTCAAAATAAACAATAATTAAAATTAAGCAATAATAAAACAGCTTTCCCATATTAAGAGAATCGGGGTAGCGGCGGAATGGCGGAGAGCGAGCGAGTGCGATGCGTGCGTGCGGCGGAACGTCACGTCAGTCGCCGGCCGGTCGCAAGCCGCGGCTGTGTTTTTGGGATATGTCCCTCCCTGCACCTGCACTTCGCAAACACGGACCCCACGAACGTTGACGGACTATAATACAGGATTGCACAAATAAATCGTACAATATTTGTTCGCGCCAAACGTGAATTTTAATTGAACTTTTTAATTTTAGTTTTACTTGTTCTATATTTTTATTAGATTAGGTACATAAAAAAATCCCGCGTTCGGCAAGAGCTGAGCTTGGCCGCAACAATAGATATACCTCTTTTTAATACGGGTGTCTTCGGAGGTGGGGACCTCACCTGCGACACTGCGAATATTTTTCAGTGTTTGATACCTATTACTAAATATCTTAAGATTTAAATAACGTTGTAAGCGCATTAAAAATATTTAATATTTTATATTTTTAGTTTATATTCATACAATAAAATAGGATATAAAAATGAACTAATAAATGGATGTTGTGTAGTAGAAGTATCTAATTTCAGTAAATTTTAAAATATGAAATACTTAGCTGAAGTTATAAATCACTCATCGCCCCCTTAAATCCCATCAGCGCCCCCCGATTTTTTCTGGGCCCCTTACCGCCCCTCTCTAAGCCTCCAGCGCCCACAAGGGGGCGTTATCGCCCACTTGGAGAAAGACTGATTTAAATGAAACTTGGTAGACTTAAAACATTGACCGAAATAACCCGTTAGATGATAAACTTTTGTTATAAAAAGTACACAGCCGTCTGCTACACAAAGCTGGTGCTTTGTGTAGCAGACGGCTGTGGTAGCTTGCGTTATCCATGACAATAACACTGTTGTTTGAAATATTTTTTAAAAGATAATTTTGAAACCAGTTTTCAAAAAGTTCTGCACTTGTATCCTCATGATAATCCAAGCTAGAATCCTTAATATTCTTTGCAGACAACAGCAAGCAGTTTGGGACAAATCCATCTTCTGAACCAGCGTGTATTATGGTAATGCGTTTTGCTTTATTTGAAGGTGCTTTCGTCGGACAGTTTTACCTGGAATCAACCCATCCTGTGAATACTGTGTCGTGTGTATCGAACCATGTTTCATCAAGGTAAATTATGGATCTGTTTTCTAACCTATATCTTTTAATTTCTTGAAGGTAATGAAATCTCCAAGTGCGTAATCTGTGCGATTCCATTACTACTTGTCTTTTGTCTATTTTGCGGTATTTAAATCCCATTTTAAAAACAACTCTATGGAGGGTGGCACGGCTAATATTTATATTGGTTTCTTTTCGCCTAGCTTCTTTTTCAGTTTATCCAAGGTAGGAATAACTCCGCTTTCATAAAGACAATATATTTTCCTTCTTATTAGGTCCTGATCACTATTCTCTATACGGCGAGATTGAAAATCACTACGTTTTTTTCTTTTGTTCAATTCTTCACTAATAATAATATCCCTTATCGATGATATTGGAGTTTTTGTAAGTAGACAGATTTCTTTTAAAGCTTCTTGTTTAATTAGACCTCTACCGATTAAAGTTTTATACACATTTTTCACAACCTGTTTTGCATCTAATGACAAATGATTTCGACGCGACATAGTTATATTCTCGTAAAACAACTTTTTCGAGACGCACAGTAAAAACGGTTATTCAACACTGCCACTAAAATATTAGCCAAAATATTTATATGCCTAATGGTTAATACTCAAGAAATACCTGGCCCATCCCTGCCCTTATGAACAAATGGGTTTACCCAACAACAATAGGTAATAAAATCGTTAAAGGTTTAATGGTCTGTCAAAAGCCATAACGATATACTTTGAGACAGACTATACCATTATGGACTAGTGACGTAGCTTTGGGCAATTTTAACAATTTTTTAGCTTTATTTTGTTACTACTTTTTGCTATTATTATTATTGATGATTTGGTATATGATTTTGGCGCACGGTAGTGCGTCAGGCCCAGTTCCGCCCTGACGCACGAAGTGTGTATATTACACGAAAGGTTACAGTGTATGTTCCTCCCTATCATAACTTCGTTATTGTTTCACATAAAGGTATCAGATTTAATATGTAAATTCCCATAAGTATTCTAATTACTTGTGAAAGAATCGAGAAAGTTATGTAAAGTGGTTTCTGAGATATTCGTTTTTGAAAATCGCCCTTTTTTCTACTGACTGTTTGAACATTTGATTAATTAATGTTTTTATTTAATTCTCTATTGCATTTTATTTCATTTTATTTTTCCACGCCTAGTAAAACATTAAGAGTTCAGTTCTCTCTTTTTTCGGATCTATTATCAACTTCATCAAAATTATGAAGCACTTCTGAGAGGGTAGAAACTTAAATTTTTAATATGTTAGTAGGTTTCAGGACACAAATAAAGGAAAAATTCTGAAAAATGCACATTTTACTCGAAACACCCTGAAACAGGGGTGTAATATCGTTTTTTAAAGGGCAGTTTAAAAGTTTGCACTCTGATTAAACCTGAGTTTCTGAGGTTAAAGTGTTTTTGGTGGTATAGGATATATGTCTAACACAGTGGTTCCTAAACTGAGGGTGCGCTCCCCTGGGAAAGTGAAAGCAACATTAAGGGGCGCGTTAGAGCTCATTTAATTAATACAAATTTTTGACATTCAAAAACATTAAAATCATTTTAAATAAAAAAAGACGATTTATATATGAAAACGTTGTCTGCAAGCTCAAATAACAAATTTTTTTCTCAATTCCGAAATTGACTTTATTATTGGAGAATAGTGACGACCCAGCTAAAAACGAAGAGATTACAACATATATGATATCTTATCTAAGAAAGTCTCTTCGATGAATTTTAACAATATTTTCCTAATTTACATGACAATGATGAATATAAATTTGCTTAAATCTTTTTAATTTTGATATAAACATCCTTCCAGAAGAAATGCAAGAACAAGCAATCGACTGAAAACACCACCCAGTGGCGAAAAATGACTTTGAAAATTTGGTGCTTACTACATTTTGAATAAAATATCTTTTTATCTATCCTTTAATCGTGCAAATGGCTTTAAAATTTTACATACCATTCTCGACAACCTATTTACTTGAAAAAGGATTTTCTATTTTAATGAAAATTAAAACAAAAAAAACGGAGCCCACTTGATGAGCTAGTAACCTACGTTGCGCACTTTCAAAGATAAAATCAAGAATTTCCGACCTTGTTAAGGAAATGCAGCACCATACTTGGCATTAGATTAGAAATGTTTCTGTATAGTCAGTGGAAGTGGGGGGCGCGACCATTTCTTAATTTTATAAAGGGGGCGCCATAAAAAAAGTTTGGGAACCACTGGTCTAACAGATACTTATTGTTAAGAGATTCAAAAGAATACACAGCTAAGTAGTCAATTCAATATGTCAATTAACTTAAAGTGGCCATATTTTTTAAGCGTATTTTAAGCATATAAAAAATTATCCTATAAGGAAAATTTATAAAAACGTCATCTAAAATTATTAAATTCCTGTTAATTAAGCAAAAACGACAAAGCTCGCGTCGTGCTGTTTAATAACTAAGAAAAAAATAATAAAAAACGTAAATAATTGTTTATTACGAGTTCCATAAGTGGCAATTATTCATTAAGATAATTATTAATTAGGTAAATTAGACTAATATTTTATTTTTAAGAAAGTAAAAACAAACTTATTATAATTATTAAAAATAGGTTATTAATTCTATTAAAGAAATAAAAAAATATATTTTGTGTTCTAAGATAAATAAAAATAATAATAATGATTTTTTAAATCAGTTTAATATTTCTAATCTAATAAAGAGAAAAAAAACTTCGTATTTTATAAATTTCTAAATTACTGTCATGGCGTACGTCCCATGTCAACTCTGCTTTATCAAAAAGTCCTTTTATAGTCCAGTAATTAAGGGGACAAAGCTGTAAATAAGTCTGTACAGTTTTTCCTTGTGGCGCAATTCCTAGGTCTTCGAGGAAAGTTTATTAACATTAACAGGTGGGAAAGGGCTGAAAATGGCCCCTCAAGGCCCGAAAAATGAGATTTCCCGCTAATATCTGCCAAAATATGCGAATTGGAGAATTTTTGTTTAGACAAAAAATAAAGATCGCTTTGTAGTCTACAAAAATGGTTTTTATATTTTTTTTAAAAATCGTTAGTTTTTAAGATAATGGAACCAAAAGTCCCCTCATTTCAGCTGCCGCTCTACCGCTAGAATGCCGCTGTCTACATGGGTTCACTTATAAGCGGGCGGACGAATTATTTCATTACTCGGGCAATAATGTACATTTCTTAACCATTCAAAGTTCATTGGAATGGGAAAACCCGTACCTATCATTGCATATGAGTTTGGGTCCATTCTGATTTTTCTAGAATATTAAAATAAGCGGTCAAATTTTTTTTACAATATTTTGAGAGTATCCCATTAATTTATTGATATTTTTTGAAAAAATGGTTTGTTATTACCATTTTTTTTATAATGAGATCTTAGCAAGCGTTCAATGATCCCAGGAATTTTCCTTCACCATTTTTCTTGCGTTTTGATAAAACATTGTTCTGCCCATCTGCATTTTTTAGCCGTTTCCGGAGTTCTAGAAAATCTGTAGGTTATGGATATTCGACGACCGTTTTTGCGAAAAATATTGGTGTTGCGAAAAAACGGGTAGGTATCATTTTTGTAGATTTTGAGGTGGTCTTCATTTTTTGTTCAAACAAAAATTCTTTAATTCGCATATTTTGGCAGATATTCGCGGGAAACTCATTTTTGGTACTTTAGGAGGCCATTTTCAGCGAGTTCGTGATAAACTTTTTCTCGCTCGAAAGCATTAGAAGACCAAAATTGCGCACAAATAAAATAAAGATCATTTTCAGTTTCAGTAATTTTTAGGTCTTCAGTGACACGTTTTTCCCAAACAAACACGAAAGTCGAAGGATTTTTTCACACGCACATCAAGAAGATATGCATTTCCATACGCATTATCCTTTTGCATAAGCCGCAAAGGTGTCTCACTAATGATCGTCCTCGCGTAATCCTTCTTATTTTTTCGATAGCTTTTCAAGGGGTCGCTACGATGTCCAAACTCGGAATTATCTTTCGCGCTTTTGCTTTTAGGATTAACGCTCGAAGCCCACAAAAATAGTTTTTTTGTCATATTTTTATTTTTAATAATTGACGATTTGTTATATTTTTTTCTATTTCATCAATTGAAAACAAACTCCAATCTAAACATTTAATTCAAAAGCTATAGGCATTCGACTTGGCTTTAAATTTGAAAATAAGAAATACTCTATGTTACACAAAAACGCCCCAATTCTAGCGCTACAATAAATCAACCACACAAAGTTTCAAAGTAGTATTTTTTATTTCAAAATTGAAAGCCGATACCATGCCTACTAATTTTATTTAACCTATTTTTCCTGTGTTTGCCTCCTGTTTTTTATCGATGCGATTTCGGTGACTGTAGATTATTCACTCTCCTGGCTTTACCAAATTAATGCTGTGGTATCCAGATTCAGAACTGGTACCAACTCATTTTCTTCTACATTTACACAATTTTTAACCATCAATCCATTCATATTTTGTAGACTATAGCACACTAATATTAGTTTCTGAACTGGTATCAGATATAACTATAGAGGACCTTTAATTAATATTGAATTTGGAGACGAAAAAATATTTTACACTTTATTGATAACATTTCTACGCGCAGAACTGCTAGCAGAATTCGGCTTTAAAATAATGGAAATTTCAGTAAAAATTGCTTACAATAAATTGATTACAAATGTATTACACATTTCTAGGGACTTTTATTTTTCACTAAAAAAAAATATTCTTTGCAGCACTGCTTACCTTATATAACCATCTTCACATAATCCAGAGAGGAACCTTGCGTTGGTTCGGAACGCGTGCGAAAGAAAAAAATAAAGCGCTATAGCTTTCAACGTGCTAACTGGTCGACAGGGATGGGCTGACAAATCAGCACGCAGGGAGGGGTATACACATCTTCCAACAACCCCATCAGACCGTTGGAGCGAGAGGGAAAGGTTATACACCTATTCTTCCTTCTTTCTCGCACGCTTGTTTGAACGGCCAAGCGGCAAAGTGCCTATATAGGTATATGCACGAAGACCCCAACCTAAGTTTTTTGTTATTGTATTTTTGTATTGACTTTTTTATACAAAAGTATAGTTTTTGTTTTTTACTTTATATAAACAGGGTTATTTGCTGTACTAATTTGGGGGCGTTCATTAATAACGTGAGGCATTTAGGAGATGGAGGGGGTTCAAGCCGAATTTCACCCATTCTCATGTGGGGGACAGGGAGGGTTTTGACAATTATTACGTATTTTCTTCCGCAAGACACGCATAAAAAAACTGCGAGAACACTGGGTTGAAATAAGTGAAATATGTTTCTCCACTAACATATAGTAAAAAAGATGAGCTAATCTTACAAAATGATATGTTCTTACCATGACTCTAGACTACGTTCCTAGTAAGTTAAAATACTAGTCATAAATAAAAATAATTAAGCGAATTATGTTTTTTTCATAAAATAAATCCAAAGCCATCAAGCACAAATTAACGTATATATACTAAAAATACGCATTTTAAAAAATCTCAAGTGAGATTAGAGGGGGGAGTCGAGCCAAATCTCTCAAAGGAGAGGGGGTTAAAAATTGCCAAAATCGCCTCATGTAATTATTGAACGCTCCCTTTAATAGACACAACCATATTTCCGCGAACAACACGTTTTTGGGATTATTTAGAAGTAGCTCTATTTCAGAAATAACGCGCCGTATCTCTTCCTTTAGGCGTCTAATTGTTTGTGGCTTGTTCACATACACCTTTTCTTTAAGGTAACCCCAAAGAAAGTAGTCCATCGGCGTTAGATCGCATGATCTTGGTGGCCAATTTTGATCGCCAAACCGAGAAATGACACGGTCTGGAAACTTGGTCCGCAGTAACTCCATTGTTTCGCGAGCTGTGTGGCAGGTCGCACCGCCTTGTTGGTGGTCCAATTCAGGCCAGAAAACTCGGTTTCCATTTCGCGATATCGCGCACCATTAACAGTTAGCGTATTTCCAGCTGCATTTTCGAAGAAATACGGACCAATCACTCCGCCAGCCCATAATGCGCACCAAACAGTTACTCGCGGTGGATGCATTGGCTTTTCCAATATCACACGAGGATTTTCAGCACCCCAAATTCTGCAGTTCTGCTTATTCACATACCCGTTTAGCTGAAAATGTGCCTCATCGAAAAAAAAATATTTTCTTCGAAAAATCCACATTAATTTGTTGGTGCTCCAACACCCAATCAACGAATCCACGGCGCTGCGCATGGTCCCTTGGCTTAAGTTCCTGCGTCAATTGAATCTTGTACGCATGCAGATGCAGATCTTTTGTTAAAATTCGTTGCAGGGTGGGCCTGGTAATGTTCAATTCTTGACCACGATGCCGAATGGAAGTGCCTGGATTCTCTGCCACACTTTCCCTCACTGCGGCTATGTTTTCGATGGATCGACAAGGACGGCGGCGAACAGGAGTCTTCTTATCCATCAATGTAAATTTCGTCTCAAATTTTTTAATTAAGCGGCGAACTGTCGACTCATTTGGTGCATTGTTGCGACCAAAAACTACACGGAATGTGCGAACTGTTTCAGCGAAACTTTCCCCATTTTTGTAATGAGTTTTCACAATAATTAAACGTTGTTCGTTTGAATAGTGCTCCATAACGGCGGCAAATTCAAATCCGGGGCTCTGGTTGAGACACCCTTTATTTTACACTATTTTACACTTTTGGACCCATCTAGCCCTAAAATACACCTTCCATCAAAGAGATTACGTAAAAAAAGAATAAAATAGTGTACACTATTTCTTAACAACAAACAAACCTAGTAAACTTAACAAAAATTAATATCTTTTTAACAAAACGGGCAAAAATATATCTACTCCTATCGATCATTGCTCAGGGTGTATTTTAAAATTTTCTAATACTTTCATTTATATTGCATTACTATTTTAAAAATATCGCATAAACCGTTTTCGAGATATTCCTAAATAAACGCATGGCTTTTATAGATGACAGATATTTACAATGTTAATTATGCACAGTTTGATTGTTAATATCTAGTTTCACAGACGATAAAAAAATCGTTTTTTTTCAATTAGATAAAGGACACTTTTTATAACCCTATGTTTCAATTTCATTTAATTCTTAAAAAAAGCGGTTTTACGAGTGAACTACTCATTTATTAGGAGTTGTCAATATGTGTCAATAAATTAAAAGGGTCTAGATTAATTCTGCACCTAGTATTCACTTGTTAAATTTAAAATTTAATTACCGATATTCAAGGACACTTTTACTATTATCCTTTTTATGAATACACACTCGCCATTATTTAAAAAGGTTCAAAAGAAAGTAAAAGTGCCACTATACAAAATAATAATACCCCTTAAACATATGTATACAACTATTAAAAGGGATTTTTTTCTTTATTTAATCTTCTTCCCACGCCAAGTCATTGACTCTTCAGTCTCGTTGAGGGGTTGCCCCGGAAACTAAAACGCACAGATGTATCTCGGGTCAACAGTTTTAGTTGCGATCTTTGGGTCTCTGTAATGCTATAGATTAAAAATCTATCAAAATTAAATAATTTTTCATTTACAGGGTGACTTATAAAAATGTTTATTTTTTGGGAAAAATGCTACAAAACAAACCTTATGTGTTTTTGGTTGCATGTACGAAGTGACTGGCATGTTTTTGATTGAAATCCTTTAGCAAATTGTTTGACATGAGTATCTTTCTATTAAAAATGTCTGAAATGTTTGGTAAATAAACAAAGTGTAAAAAAGAAAAAAACGCATTTTTTTACTTTAGTTGCTCATAACTTGTAAGTATTGGTAGTGGAGAAAAATTGTAGAAAAATAAAATGTTCATTATTAAATTTCCCACAAGACGGGATTAAATAGAAATCGCAAAATGCATTACTCTTCTTGCATAATAACAATAAACAAAAAAAACTCCGTTATTCGCCATTTAATAACAAAAAAAAAAAACAAACTAGGTTTTTTATACTGCCCCTTTATTCAAATTACAAGAGCTTCGTTTAGGATCGACAGGGTGTTAAATTTAAAAAATATTTTTTTATAAAAGAACCACAATATTTTTTTTATTTCCACAAGGTATTATTTTTCCTGATTTTTTAATCCTTTCCCAAAATTTTTTCAAAAATTTTAAATTTAGGCAATCGAATTTAATTCTTTTAATTAAGAAAAAAAAATTGGGCGAATTGGAGGGTTATGATACGAAAAAGGAACATTGTGTATTGTATTTTATAGACACCAGTTCTTGTATAGATTGTGTGTCAAATTTGAAATTAATATCTTAAAAAATACAATTGGCCGAAACCCATTTTCCATAAGAAAATTGCGGGGTCGTTTAAAGTGCGTTTATCTCGAGAACAGATACATTTTTGACGCAGCTGAAACTATAGTAACTTCTTTTTTAATAAACAGGTCAACATACTAAGCTTTAAAAAGTTATGCCATCTAAAACAAGTGGGGTAGGCCGTAGCTGGCGCCCTCTATTGAGAACATCAAAAGTATGGACAAATTTGAATTTCCCGCCCCAAAGAACCAACAAATCTCCAATTTTGTACCGCTATGTCATTTAGTTAAGCAATTATTACGAAAAAACAAAAACAAAATTAAAAGTTTGACACCCTGTACCCTGTATCTTTGTTATTATCAACATTCGGATGAGGCAAGTTGACGTTAATTGCATTATTTCGACCTAAAGAATCTGCTGTTGCTCTGTGTCCCATTACTTCTGGGACACCCTGTATAAAGACTAGTCGGTTTGGGAATTACCGGCTAACAGCGTATGAAACCTTATTATTACAGTGTTTACCTAACTATTCAGTCATTTTCTGTAAGGCCTGAATCGGTTTTAGGAAAACAGCGTAATAATAATTTTTAAATAATTGTTTGCCTGAGCATTACAGGGAATAACAAAGTCGTTAGTTCTTGTAAGTCAAATAAGATTTTTACGCTGTTTACCAGTAATACATGTACTAACTAGTCATTTCAAGGAATAACAGATTTCAGTGTTTGACGCTAACATATCAGGTGGTGCATCGTCGGGCGGGATATAGAAAGTCCCATGTAATTTTTAATAGGGTCAATTATTTCCTCAATTGCTTTGGAAAAAAATTCTGTTGCAGAGCATGCAAATCTAGGTCTATGATAAAAACTTTGGATTTTTCTGTTGCACCGTTTGCACCGAAAAAATCAACTAAATGGTTTTTTTTGTTGTTTATATGTATGAGGCGATAATAAAGTAACAATTTTTAAAAACATTTAACTCGCGAACGGTGTAACCGAAAAATTTAAAATTTTTACCATAGACGTGGATTTGCATGCTCTTCAATAAGCTTCAATAGAATTTTTCAAAAAAATAATTAGTTAAGCCAATAATTGACCCCATTAAAAATTGCAATGCACCACCCCGTATACAATGCGTATCAAAAACCCCAAAAATGTATTAAAAGATAAACACCCGGTAAATCGTTAACTAAGCCTTAAAAACACATGTTTATAGAACGTTTTAAAATCGTTTGTACAATCACTCCCTTTCATAAATACATTAGGTTTAGAAACACCCTGTATATATGCCGTTTTTTAAAATAATTTTAAAGTTTTTTTTATATTGACCAGGTTATTCGTAACCAATGCTTTTTAATTTTTAAAGTATGAGGTCTAAATTAACCTCTAAACACACAACCTAATTTAACACTACTAAAAAATTTTCTGATAAACATAAATAAAAATATTAATAGTCCATTTGCGCCGCGTTTCCAATTTGGGGTTCGGGGCATAATGTTTTTCTCAAAAACGCTATAAGTTATCGATAATTTTCAAAAACTATATGAAATCTAGGCTTCTGCTGTAATAGTTTTTTAAATTTGGATTTAGTTTTTAATATTTCCTTGAGTGAAAGTCACCCTAAAATCGGTTTATGTTAAAAATGTTTAGATTCTATTTTCTCTTAACTGGACTCATATTTCAAAAATCTGTTACAGCAAAGGCATAGATTATTTTCTTACCTTTAAAATGATGTATAATTTATGTCATTTAAGTGAAAAATAGTTACCGAAAAACGTTATCTCCTGTAGACTTGCAATCGAAAACAAAATCGCATCAATGCAGCGAATTTGGAAGAACCTAAATAAAATATAATATTTTTAATTTAGGCTATACAAAAATTGTGGTAGTGGGAGTTTGTTAGTCTTCGCCCACCGTCTCCGCGTCCTTTCGCCCGACCCCTAAGGTGTAGCGTAAATGCACTCTTAATAAATATTATAAAACACACATTTTCCAATTATAAACGTTAAAACTGCACCAAAAATGCAGTGAACGTTTACTAGTTTAGTTTATGTGCAACCGAAATTAAAAACGGTTTAATAAAAAAAACTCTACTAAACATAAAAACTATTATGTGCTTCCATAATTTTTTTTCAATCCTAAAAAAGGGTTACGCAGAAAGGTATACGGGTCCGCCAATTCATAACTCCATCCCATCCATTTTTTACGATACTCCAAAAAAACTTTCGGCCCCGAGGATTCCTTTGCATATGAAACCGAGCATAAACAAACAGAATTAAAAAACGTCTTTTGTGCGTGAGATAATAGCGAGCACTATAGATGTATAACCGGCATAATATGTAAAAACTATCCCCCGAAACGCATCTGCATACGCTCAAAGTCCTACCCGTAGAAAGACGGACTCGTAAGGGTTGGAATTTTAAGCTAAGCGCTCTTCTCTCATCAACGGTGCGAGTATGCAAATAACTTCGTGACAAAAATGACTATTACCGAATAGACAAATGAAAGATAAATGATGCTCTAGTGCTTTAGCATCGTGAGAAAGCAGGTAAGAGAATAGGTTAAGATAAAAAAAAATTAAGGGAGAATGAGCAGATGGAAAAAATTAAAGGGTTAGAGTTTTTTTGTTCTTGTTTTTTGTCTTCGGCGAAAAATGTATGGGTATGCAAATCGTGGATGGATAATTAGATATGCATAAAATGGTAATCTGTGAAAATTTATTTAGAACGTTAAGCTTTCGTTTCAGTTCACTTTTGTAGGTCTATAAGTCATTTTTACTTTTGCAACGCTCAAAATATGTCCCCTTACATTTTTATTGTAGTTTTTACAATACCTATTAAATCTAGCATGCAAGAAAAAAAAATCATGTTTTCATTTTTTGGCAGCAAATCATTCAAAATTTAATTAAAACAAATGCTTATATTTTTTAAACAAAAATCACCTCTTCAGCAAATTTTATTGTAATTTTATTGTAATCAAAGTATCAGAGGTTTGCCAAGCCAATTTCTAAGAATTATTTGGAATACAAGCACAAAGTACTACAAATTTATAAGAAATTGGGGAACCAGTCCAGTTTAATGGGCCAAAAACACAATCATATACGCTGTTGCGAAAAAAATCTGCCAATACTTATCCTTAACCTATGAGCAGCCAAATTCTGCAAAACAAAGAATCATTAAACGTTGTCGGCGTTACTTTTGAAAATAACTTGCAAAAAGTATTTTTATTAAAACTTGATTTTTTGAATTTTACAAATTTTTGTCAATCTTTATTATATTTTTTATTAAAAAATGTATCAATTTTAAGTTGTTTTATAACGTTACTTTTATAACAAACCATTGCATAATGACATTGTTTTTTTGAACCAGCTCGGCCAACGAAAAGTGTTCCAGGGTTAAAAGAACTAAATACGCTAAGCACCAAAATTAACGCATAATTTTAAAATCATAATTTCAGTCGCAATGAAGACATTTTTTTTAATTTGTTCTTTAAGGTTGGATTTTAGAACATCTGAAATAATAAACGTTTTTTTTTTGTTTACTAAAATGTATTGAAATAAGACAAACTGGCATCATAAAGAAATGACGAAATTGAAAATTTTTAAAGTTCAAGAAAATTAAACTAATATCAAGTATTTCCTCCTCTGGCATTAATTATTGCTTGACAACAATCTTTCATACTAAGAATTACCGTTCTTATTAGTTCTTGATCAATTTGATCCCAAATTTCAACCAATCGCAAAAACAGTTGATCTAATGTGTTTGGTGAGTTCGGTAGTTGTCGTAGTCGTCTCCCTACGATGTTCCAAAGGTGTTCTATTGGGTTGAGGTCGTGAATTCTCGCAGGTTAAACCATAGCAGGAATTCCAACCTGCTAACGCTATTGCTGCACAGTTCTTGCAATGTGTGGCCTGGCATTATCTTGCATAAGCATAAAGTTCTCCCCAACAAATGGTGCAAATTGCAAGACATGCTTTTCTAAATGTCTGTAATATATCTTTCTGCCGTAAGCCGCTCTTGATCTATCCAACATTCGTGGGGCCCCTCCAATTAATTCCCCCACACCATTACGAGCCGCCACCATACTGTACAGTCCCTATAATGTTACACTGCTAGCGTTCCCAGACCTTCTGTACACTCTGTCCGCCTTCATAGAAAAAAGTACCTGGATTCATCGATAAACAATTTTTCCCCAATCTTCATTATTTCAAATAACATGTTCAGAACAAAATGCAATCTTTGCCTTCTTGCTCTCTGGTCAATAATGGGCCAGTAGATGCCCTTCCAGGGTGCAGGTCGTATGCGGAAGTCTCCTTATTGTATTTTGGCTGATTCTAAAATTATGACGATCCAAAAATTCGTTTTGTAAAGAAGTACTGATATAAACCTTTGTCTCAGTGTACAAAGTCTCAAAAACCGGTCTTGAGAAGTGATAACTCTTCTGGGCCTTGACAGGTCTTTTTGGTTACTTCCAGTTACAGCAAACATTTTAAAACTCTTAAAATGGTTGACCAAATCATTAAACCGTTTAGCGAGTTCAACTTGAGTGTACCCTTAAGAGTAACGATTCTAATACAGTCAGATTCTGACAAATTTCGATTTTCTTGCTGCTAAAAACCTTTATTGACGATTCAGCAAAACATATTCAAACCAAACTAAATTGGAATTAAATGAAGAATTGCTATCATGCTTTCAATTTGCTTGCAAAATATGATAACAACATCGGTGTTTTTGCAATTCTACCGATAAATCTTTACAATATACCGGAGGTGAGTAACATATATCACAAAAGTCGAAACATTAAGATTATTTGATTTACCACGATTTTTAAAATTATTCTTTAATTTTGGTGCGCAGTGTACAGTAGTGGCAGAAAGTAGAGCAACTTCTTTATTTCAAACACATCTATTTTATTTAGTAAGAAACTACAATCATATTGGAAATATAATACCAATAAGACCTAAGCATTATAAATCTATCAACAACTTAACTTAATATTCTTTGTTTATATTTTTATGTACAAAAATTAATTCGGGACGGAAAAAGTAGAGCAACTTTTTAAATTGATGTTTTTTTTTTAGTAAAACAAGTATAATTACAATTTTAGTATTTCGTAAAATATCCATCATTTTTAATAACTTCCCACAACGGTGGCGATAGATTGCAGTAACTTAGAAATTATTGCCTGGATCCATATTAATCCAAGCTTCATGTAATGCATTGAACAATTCGTCCTTATTTTTGTAAGTTTTCCCCCTTATTTTCCTATCCAAATTTCCCATAGGTTCTCGATGGGGTTTAAATCTGGTGATTGACTTGGCCAGTCCATTCTTGAATATCTTGCTGTCTAAACCAAGCCTTTACATATTTAGAAGAATGCTTTGGATCATTTCCTCTGAAAAATGTCCAAGGGCATTTTTCGTCTGCATATGGAACCATTCATTTTTTGAATATCTTTGTACAAAATTATCCATTATCCCCTCAATTTTAGAATATTCCAAAACCGGAAAAGCCCCACAAAACTGATCCACCACCATGTTTTATTTGGACAATTATCTGGGTTTAACCTTTGGGTTTTCAGGACGCGAATTGCGTAAAATACTTTGAAATAAATTAAACGATTCGCCCCCCCAATATTTTCCTTTTCAGTCATTTTTTGCCCCGTTGAAATGAGATCAAAAAAGAAGGAATCTCTTTTTTTTGGGTAAAAGGGGGTTTTATGGGGCGTCTTGCAAATAATTTGGCCCCCATAATCTACTTTTTTGCCAAGATATCTAATCCTAATTCTTCTGTTCGCTTTTATTTTCTTGAACCAAAATGGATCACTCTGAGTTTTTTAAAAAATTTTTTTTTCTTGATTTTATTTTTTTTTTGTTTTGATTTTTTTTTAAAAACTGTCCATGCTTCACATAACGTAAATATTCCGATACTAGTTTAAAAAAAACCTTTTTCCCCAAAATTGATTTGTTTTCTTTTTTTTAACTGTCTATAATTCTTTTTTAAATCAACGGATAAAGGCCGTCCTCTACATTATTTTAAAATTTTCTTTTAATGCAACCAAAAGCAAAAAACAAAAATTATTCATTTTAATCCAAAAAAAAAAGTTGCTCTTTTTTGCCGGGGAAAAAATTCTTATCTTTAAAAAAAAACAGTTTCAAAAAGGAATTCTTATCTGTTTTTAAATTTCCCCTTTAAAAAAAATTTTGGTAAATATATTTTTTTTTTTTAGTTGTCAAGAAATTTGATTTTTTTTAAAAATTGCCTCTTTTTCCCCCATTTTTTGAAAACAGATTAAACATTGGAAATGTTTCCCCAATTAAAAATTTTAAAAATAAATAAATATAAATCTTTTCATCTTTTCAGGGCGGGGTCAAAAAAATTTACACTATCAAACTTTAAATTTACTTGTAATTTTTGGGGGTTTCTGCATTTTTTTTTGTTTTTTTTAATTAATTTTCTTTACTTACCAACCCTGTATAGCAACCTATTTTTAAAGTAATGTTGACAAAATTTTCAAAAAATTTTAGATGCGTTTTCCATCTGGTTTTTAATGTAATACAAACTTACAATTTGGAAGTCCAAAGGCCCACCTCTGTTTTGTCGGTTGATTAAAAGTCATTTCTTCCATTAAAAAAAGGACAATAAGTTTAATTCATTTATGTAAAATTTGAGTGGTAAATATGCCTATTAAAAAAATGAGAAATCGCGAAGATAGATGATGTTTTTTTTTTGCATCGTGGGAAAAAAAGGATATTTACCTAAATGCAAATTAAGAGTTCTTCAGGCATTTTCTTGAATTTTTCCGTTTTTTTTTTTTTGGTTATGAAGTATAATCTACAAATTATTTTTCTTCTTTGGATCTACAAAGTCTGGAAAAGAAAAATTTTTGGCAAAAATGTGAGTTTGCGAAAATCGCCAAGTCTTTTAGGAAATTTTAAATTGACTAAATAGCGTCAGTTTTTTAGCTTGATTATTTTGCGATTCGCCAACCTTCAAAAAAAAAAAAGGCTCTTCTGAAAACAATTTCACAAAAAAAACGACCCCCATATTGTGGGTCTCGTTTGGGGAAAAATTCAATAAATCCAAAAAGTTTTTTTGAAAAACTTAACCCTCGATTAGTATTTAAAACGTGCTCTTTCTATAAAGCAATATTT
>JAHBCN010003065.1:0-80366 GCA_019359885.1 Listronotus oregonensis | reverse complement strand
AATTTGTTTTTACCATTTCTTTAGTTAACCTAAACAAGTTGACAAAAACATCGTTAAAAAAGGATCGCTTTGGTCTCTAAATTGTACTCCCCGCGATTTAAAAAATAGTAAACTGTTGTCTTCTTTCTTCTTCTTCTACTACAATATTATTTAAAATTTGAATAGGCATCATTTTCAATAAACAAATTAACACTTTTTATTTAGGTTGGGATTTCAACGGTTTCACTTTTCATGTCAAAATTATTTATTGTCTCTATCTTTGTCTTACACATTGACGCGACGTTAAATCGACCCCTTTTCCCGGCATGTCGCTGAAAGCGACCGTTACTACATCGAAAATCCCCCGGATAGCGAGAAATTATTTGAACGTAGTGCGGTTTGCGACATTTTTGATTCTACATCCCCAAAAAACATGAACATAGTAGCACCCCTGGCCTCGAACTGTCCTTCGATTAAAAAAAGAGACAGATAAGGTACCGCGATATTCTTTCTAACCTTCGAACGTTTCCGCGTACAGGGAGCCGTCATGATACTATTAACTCGAGAAGATAAACCCACGCGCATGAGATAAGCCTATCTCTCTCGCACGCCTGACGTCACTCGATGACAATTTCCCCAGAAACGGCGAGTTTTAATATGGCTTTCCCGATTTCTGTTTAGATGTTAGATGGATTAAGCGCATGATTTATTTATTTTTTAAACGTCATAAGTAATGCCAAAATACAATAAACGTTAAAAAAGGCTTTAAAACACTGCTTTCCCAACCGACAAGCAGAATTGTTGTCATCGAGAGACGTCATGCGCAACGTCGTACGAAATTAAATCGCCAAGTGGTTTTATCTTCTAGTAATAGTATCATGGGCAGCCGTATATGTCATACCCAGTCATACCTGATCTACCATACCTCTATGGCACCTAAACCAACTTTCCTTAAATTCCGCTTTGCTCGCTGAATCTTTGGGTACAAGTACTAGTAAAAAAAACCTATTATTAGTAAATTCCATTCATGGTAAAAAGCATAAGAACTTGCAGTAGTTTTTATTAGTTTATAAAGAGCATTTTCGTCTTCCGTTTGTTTATTAACAATAATAAACAAGAAAGGAATGTTTTAAATTTTTAAATGCAGAATAATAAAAGTAAAACATGGATGTGCTTCACCTCAACTTGCTCTGATGTCTTTATAAAGATGCTGTTTTGTATACTAAGTTTATAGATATATCATATATCGATGGATATGTATTATTATATGACTTAAAGAACCTGAGGAATGTGGATAATATTTATCTAAAAAATATCCAAATTTTGTTTACTAATACATCCAAACAGATCAACACAAAAAAGTTTTTACCAGAAAGGTCTTAATCAAGATCTATCTTATGACAAATTCCCATAAACTTATTTCCTTTGAGAAAAAATACCAAAATGTTAATAAATCATATAAACGTTTATTAGGCCTAATGACAAAAAAATGAATGTAACTTTTTTTCACACAAAACTGATGAACATTATGGTAGGTATGAAATGTTAGAAAAGTCGTTTTTTTATATAAATAAATTCCGTAAGAATACAGGTAGTAACTATAAATATAACTAACACGAATCAATATAAAAATAAAAAAAGCATATGCTACCCAGGGATCAACATTAAACTAAACATGTGCAGTTGCTTGTTTCAATTTACCATATTTAACAAAGGCCGTATGGGCTTCCTAATAGAGTCCTCCAGGATAAGCGTGACGTGTTGCGCCATCCATTTCTCCAGCAAGCTGATTGGTAGGCAATAGGTGATGGTTTGTACCTCCTATAGCTTCACCACATAAACATCGTGCCACTTCCATAGCTCCTCCACAATCGTCAATGGCGTATGGATGTCCATTGGGGCATTTAAACCAATGACCTTTTTCCAATTTTGAAGCGGTAACTATGTCCATTTTTTCTTGGTCGCTGATATCAACTGCACAGTCCACTTTAGTAGCTAAATCTTTAAGGTTTATTTTTAAAGCATTATCTAAGAAATCTGTGTATCTCCGATTATTATTTACAAAAAGCACATGTTGAATATTGTCTGTAAGAGTTTGAACAGAAGGAAGATTTAAAACATTTGCAATCTCGGATTTTTTTAAAATGTTATCAAACTGCACCATTCTATTAAGCCTCTTGATTTCTAGTTCTAAATCTTCAATCTCCTGATCAACTACATGATCTTCCGATCTTATTAGGACGTCCAGCAGCATGTTAAGATGTAAAATAGTCAGATCTCTAATGGTGTAAGGTTCACTGATTTCTTTGAAGCACTTGACGATGTAAAAAAGGGTTTGGATTTTTGACTTTATGGCATTTAGTTCTATTTTATTTATAGGTTGCCTACGTTTTTTTCGTGATGGACTTAAACGGATTTTTAGTGTGTAAAAAACATCACGCAATTTGGGGCAAGCTGAAACAAAAATTATGGAATTAATAAAAAAAGACATTACAAGCTACATTTGAACACAGGAAAAAACTCAATATTAAATGTAACCCAATGGCGTTTTCCATTGATAGAACTAATTAATACGTCATAACTCTTTTTGTATCCTTTTCATTTACGCCAAGCAAATCAACGAAGTAAATAATCTTTGACAAAATCCTAATAATCATGACAATTAAATACCACAGTAAACTAACTTTAAGGCAAACTCACGTAAATGAGAAAAATTAGGATGTTCAAGATAGTTTTGTGCTTTTAAATTTTTCTTAAAAGTTTTCTCTATTTTTTCTCTACTCATTTTTTGAAGAACTGTTTCATTACAGATATGTTTCGTCTATGATATTTTCAAGAGTATCCGATTGAGACACGCCTCTTTATTTACTGGCTGACAAATGAAACGACTTTGTGACACTTCTTAATAGGACTACTATGGTTATAGCATATTTTGAAGGGCAAAGAAAGGCAAACACCTATTTTAATAGTAGACAATAGCTAATAAATAATTAGGTGTTCAGCCAATTCGGATGATTATATAAGGTTTAATAATCATTAAATTCAGGCGAACTACCAAATATTGTTTGGTATTACCAAGGTTATAATTGGAATTAGATTTAGGCTCATCTTACCCTCTACTTTAAATTCTATATCATGCCGATGGGCGCTGTTTGTTTTTTTAAGGGTGGAAACTACCCCCAATTGTCAAAACCTATAAAATAACATTTTAAACCTTAAGATGGGTAAAATTTGGTTTGAATTAGTTAAATAATGATTGTTTTTATGCTTTGGAATACAATTTAATAATATTTCAACCCTTAAAAATCAACCCTTACAAGCGAAGTATACCGGTTATGTAGATTATTATGCTCCGAAGTGGGCTATTCGAATTTTTCAAAGTGGTTTTTTTCAACATAGTCCTTCATTTATAGTCATAAAGTCTTTTCAAAAATGATTTTGTAGGGTTTTTCTACTAAGCCACAAGGCTCGAATAAGTGTTGCTCGCTCGTAAATACAGGCTTTAAATGGCCATATCTCGCCAAATATTTATTGTACAGAAAATCTTTTCAAAGAAAAATATTTGTAATTAAAAAAGCTACAATTTGGTACTCCAGCATTTTTTTCGTATCTCCAGTATTTTTGGAGTTATTTTTTACGAATTTACGGAAAATTGTTTTTCACTTTAAGCTTCATTTTTTTTTTTAAATCAGGCATTTTAAATTGTTCAAACTTCTAGTATGTGTTGATAATACCTATATAAACAGAAACGTAAAAGGGCAAATATCAATTTTAATTAGAAGGGTAATTAGGGGGTTGTTTTCACTGATTTTTTCGTGGAAAATAGTGGGGATCGACCTTATTTTTTTTAACATAACTCGCTCAATTTTTATGCTAGAGTATTAAAAAAAAGATCTAATTATATACTTAAAAAAAACTTTATAAGTATTCCTCGAAAAATGGAAAGTTTTTCCGTTATTTGACTTTGAATTTTTCAAATTTATCATATCACGAACAAAAGCTAACCATTAACAAGCCATAGTTAGCATTGGTTGTAGAGAAATTATAAAAAAAAGGTATATTTCGTTTTTTTTTAATAAGCTACAATGTTGATCTTTGCAGTTTTTTTTTTTGATAAAATGTATATTTTTCGAGTTATTTGCGAAAACCCATTAAAAACGTCGATTTATTAAAAAAACCGTTATTTTTAATTGCGAAGAACTCGAAAAATTACGAAAAAATGTATGAAACATTTTTTACTTAGAATCACTTTTTTTTATCGATTCCTGTAGTTAAAATGTTATAATTTACGAAAAAAATGTATGAAACATTTTTTACTTAGAATTACTTTTTTCATCGATTCCTGAAGTAAAAATGTTATAAAAAATTTCCAGCCCCAAGATGGGGTGGCAACAGAGCTGTCAAAACTTGAAGTACTTCAAGTAAAATTTTACTTGAAGTACTTTTTTGTACTTCAAGTATTTTACTTTAAGTATTTTTTATTAGGAGGTACTTGTACTTGATTAGTTTTTATGAAGATACTTGGATTTTTACTTGATTTGACCAAGTAAATTACTTGAAGTATTTATTTAAGTACTTGAAGTATTACGATGTACTTGAAGTAAAAAAAGTACTTCAAGTAAATAAAAAGTACTTGAAGTAAAAACAATACTTTAAGTAAATAAAAAGTTCTTGAAGTAAAAAATCAACCAAGTACTCGAATTTGCAGGCCTTAGATAATCGTACAAACAAGTTAAAACAAGAAATACGCGCAACCGCTGCTGTTTCTATTGTATTGCATTACAGCGCTTATTTGAATTGGATCCAACAGCAAGACAAGTATAACTATTACTGAGAATTAGACTTTTTGTTCTTTAAATCGGTCTTGTGTTAACGTGAAAATTATAAGTGCTCTGGTCTGGTGAAAATAAAAAAGAAAGATACCTAATAGTAGAAGGTATCCCAAGAATAGGTTTTGGGTGCCAACCTGCCGTATGAAATCACTCGCTTTTGACAGATGTATCGGATGCCAACGGGTGCCAACGCCAACCCGTTGGCAACCACAGGGAAAAAACCCATTTTGGAAAAAACCAATATTTCCTATAATAGTTTTAGGCCCAAGCGCTCACCCGAGTATGGCATTGTAGGCCTGTTGCCATAAATTTACATACGAAATTTTACATTATTTCGGACATCGGATGCATAAGATCCCGACTTAAAACGGGATACTTAGCAACCCTACTTGTTTTCCTAACTATAGTTTTTACCGACTGGCCTACTTTCCAATGACGTAGGGTTCAGTCCTTAAAGCTTTAGGAGTTGTTGGAAAACCCCGTTTTGAGGAATAAACCCTCTAACTTCCTTACAAAAAATACTACTCAAGTATAATTTGTTTTATTTGAAGTACTTTTAATTACTTCAAGTACTTTTATGTACTTCAAGTACTTTGGTGTACTTCAAGTACTTTGTTTTACTTCAAGTACTTTGTTTTACTTCAAGTACTTTGGTTTACTTCAAGTATTTGGATTTACTTCAAGTAAAATACTTGGGTGGTACTTTAAGTACTTTTTAATTTAGGTACTTGAAAATGCAAGTACATTTTAATGAATACTTTGTAGTTGTACTTGAAGTAATTTTTAAAAAATCAAAAACTTGGTCTTGAAGTACTATTTAAGAGTACTTTGACAGCTCCGGGTAGCAACCACCCCTAGGATAAAAGCGCCCCTTACCTTCTGTGAAAATTTCAAATTAATCCATGTAGGACAAAAAAAAATGTGAGCCAAAATGCTTCATTTCCTGTACTAATTTGTTATACACATATTGACTTGTCTGGGCATTGATTTGATGAGCTGGTCTGTATCTTTTTAAGGTAATTAATTCGAGCTTGTCTTTATGTCTATGTGCAGAAAGAGTATGAGGGGCGTGTTGCAAGTTCAACAAAATGCCATCTAGGATGTCCCACACATGTTCGATCCTAGAGAAATCAGGCGATGGCTGTAGATCCATAAAATCTATTGTTGTACAGGGTGTCCCAAATTCGAGCCTTATTTTTTTGATCTCGAAAACTTGAAGAGATACGCGGTTAAATGGAGGCAAAGTTGTGCAATTTGATGCTGATTAAATGCCACGTAAAAAATTTAAGAATTTCGGATACTTGCGAAGACTTTCGAAAAAAACCGATTATACGCGATTTGATTCTGATTTTTTCATGACTCTATTTGAATAGATGTAACAAAATAAATTTCACATTCCTATTGCTACTTTGTCTCTTCTACAAGATAGCGTTATTAGATTTACACGTCGACGTTTCGTCTTTGAGCTGCCATCATAATCTTTGTTTTTTTTAACGGCTCTGGATTTTTTTTAATGGATTTTAAGAGCTTCTAAGGTCCTAAAACCAATGTTATATTGCACCTATTCGAAAAATTCATATTACTGGCAATTTCCATAAGAAATCATGTGTTAGATTTGGTAGAATCTTACTTGGAAATCATTAAAATAATTTTCCGAATAAGTGCGATACATTATGGGATCTTAAAATCCGTAATAAAAAATCTAGGACCGTATTTAAAAATATTTAGCTGATGATGGCAGCATAATGACGAAACGTCGTTGTGTAAATCTAATAACACTGTCTTGTAGAACAGAAAAAGTATTTTCTTATATCTATTCTAATATATTCATAAAATAATAAAAATGAAATAGCGAATATTCGGTTTTTTGGAAAAGTCTTCACAAGTGTTCGAAATTTTTAAACTTTTAACTCGTATCTCTTTAAGTTGCCAAGATCCTAATTTAAGCCTCAAATTGGGGACACCCTGTACTTTGGCTCCATGCGATCTGACGACCATATTCGATGACACCCCATTCCATTACACATACGGTTTAATAAAGGTGCTTCTTCATATCAAACTATGCATTATAGGGAAGTAGAATTTACAACACTTTATTTACTCATTTTAAATATACAAACCTGACCACATTATCGCGATAAACTTGATGGTATTTGAAAAGACACTTGCATATTTGCATTTCAGCTTTGACATTTTTAACGCCCGCCAACCAGATTTTTATTTAGTTTTACCGAAACAAAGTTATTTAAATTGATAAAAACTACAAACCACTTATTTATTAAAAAACAAAATACTGAAATAACAAGAAAAAGTCGTTCCCTTGGGACTCAAAAAAGTCTTCTACGGTTTCACCCGCTTTTATTATGTTTACGGTGCATAAAATATCTCGATAATACTGAAGTCTAAAGTTTTCAGCTTCTTCTTTTCAGATAGAACTAACATAACCGACCTTCCAAAGGCTCATCAACGTTTTTATGGTTTAATATTAGGAAAACCAATTTTCATTTCGTCACGATTGATACCGAAAGTTACTTTTCTTTTTGGCAAATACGTTGGAGGTTGCTAATTTAAGGATTGTGGAATGGCTCTGCTGGGACAAGGACATTACTGGATCTATTGTATTTATAATTACACGTTTGCATGAGTTAATTTTGAATGGTAACAATGAAGTAGTTCGAATATTTTTCTTAGTCTGATCTTGCTAGTCATATACTTTTCAGTCAACGCCAAATACTCGTACGGTTCTAGATTCGCTAATAAATTTGCAATATTCCACTGGATCTATTATGGTATCCCTTTCACGTATTTTCTTTTCCATATTTACCAAAACCCTACTGGATGAAATATAACTGATTTTACGTGTCGGTACACGCTGCAATCAAGAACATGCCATAGTGATCAAGGTAAGGTTTTTATTTGGCTTCCCACATGCATCAGAGCAAAGTCAAAGATTTTTTATTTTATTCAAATTAATGTTTTAAAGTTCTTCATTCAGCTTCCTTTCATGTTTACCAAACACGTTGTCTTTATTTAATTAAAGAAACTCGCAGCCGCAGCCGTGAGGTCTTCAACACGCGCCAACCAGCTGTTTAACTAGTTTAACCGAAATAAAGTTATTTAAGGGGCTTTTCTGGTTTTTATGTATTTTTTGGGATTTTCTGTGAGGACCAATGATGAGATAGAACTTTGGAGTTTTTATCAATTATGTATAAGTGTGTAAGTGTTTCGAGAGTATACATATACATTTAAATTTCAAGCTAAAAATATTTATTAGAACCAAAGTTATAGCGGAGTGAACTCTCACTCCCTCCACGAAATCAGCTGATTGGCTTACACCTGGAGCCGAGAGAGTTTTTGCATGTATCATAGGCCCCACGCTGAGGCTTTGGGGGCTGATAGACAACGTTATTTCCCACTTTGACTTCCCGGTATGGCACCCCTAAAGTGTAGATTTTAGGAGGGATGAATTTACAAACGTGTAAGTAATATCCATGCCCTTGAATCATAGGCCCCACTTTGATTATTGATTTATGTCGTCAAGAAGGTCGCCAAAGTCCGCGAACCCAATATGCCATACCAATATGGCGTTATTTAAGGTCCGCCATACTGACCGAAAGGTGTAATTTTTCCACTGTAGACATGGACCATGGGCCCCAGGCTGGTGTTTCATGATCTTTGTTAACAATAAACTGTAGAACAACGAATTCAAAACGGCATACCTCTGGGGCGTCGCCAAGTGACCGCGCCATAATGGGACAAACATGTCATTTTAGCAATGAACGCCCCATTATGGAGGTCACTTGGCGACGCCCCAAGGGTATGGCGTTTTGAATTCTTTGTTCAACAGTTTATTGTTAACAAAGATCACGAAACAACAGCGTGGGGCCCATGGTCCATGTCTACAGTGGAAAATTACACCTTTCGGTCGGTATGGCGGACCTTAAGTGACGCCATATTGGTATATTGGTTCGCGGATTTTGGCGACTCTTGACGCATAAATCAATAATCAAAGTGGGGCCTGATCCAAGGGCATGGATATTACATACAGGTTTGAAAATTCACCCCTCTAAAAGCTACACTTTAGGATGCCATACCGGGAAATGGGATAACGTTGTCTTTGCCCCAAAGCCTCGGCGTGGGCTATGTCATGCAAAAATCTCGCTCAGGTCATATCTAAAACTAAAAAAAAATCGGCGGCATTTTAAACTTTAGCTTAAATACATGGAATGAACTACATATTATGAAAAAAAAATAAAATTGGATTTTTGACAGATTTGGGAACAATAAATTTCGAGTTTTATGTATTTTTTGTCAAATTTTTGGTTAAAAAAATAGAAATATTTTAAATTTTTGGGTGATAATAAATCATTGGTGCGTCTATATGTGCTGGGTCAACCCTATAAATTTGAAGTGAATCGGTCAAGCCGTTCTCGAGAAATGATGGAGGAAAGTTTGAAAAACACAGTTTTGAGAAAAACGCGTTTTAAGTTTCAAGACTAAAATAAATTTTACAACGTAAATATCTACACCATTTTTTTCCTAAACTTAATTAAACTTGTCTGTACTTGTATAAGCCTAGATAGAGGATCTTAGGTATCAAGCCGACAAAACTCTCAGCGCTTCAAACACCTGCCTCTTCTAACTGCTGTATCTTTATAATGGCTTCGAATTTTAAAAAATTACTTTACAACCATATTCTAGACATACTAAGAAAACAATTTATTAAAAAAAAAAGATTTTTTCAACCTATCAAACCAAAAAAAAACCTTAAAGTATAAAAATTTCACCTATTTATTGGAAACAAAACATTAAATAAGTAAAAAAGACTATCAAGCACAAAATCTGATAATATTTTAAACACAACTAATGAACTTTATAGTAGGAGATATTAAAAAAATACTTATTTATTTGTATAAATAAATTCTGAAAAAAAAAACAAGTATTTACTTTATATTTTTATAAACCGATATTTAAATAACAGTAAATATGTAAAAATAAATAAATATTTTAACAATAGTATAAAATTAAACCAGATATGTGTCTGATTTAATCCACTTAATGAAGGCAATGTCAGCATCTTAACGGGGCATCCAACGATAATCGGCACGTGTCGAGCCATCCATTTCTGCTGCAGGCTGATTCGTCGGTAAAAGACTATGTCCTCTACCCCCTATAGCTTCACCACAGAAACATCGTGCCACTTCCATTGCTCCTCCACATTCCCCAATGGCGTATGGATGTCCATTGGGGCATTTATGCCAATGGCCCTTTTCCAAACCTATAGCTTTAACTATTTCCATTCTTTCTTGATCATTTATTTTAACTGCACAGTCCACTTTAGTAACTAATTCTTGAAGATTATTTCTTATTGCGTCATCTAAGAAATTTGTATATCGCTTATTAATAAAAAGCACTTCTTGTATATTATCTGCCAGAGTCTTTACTGGAGCAAAACTTTTAGCCATTTTAAACTGATCAGAATGTTTAATTTTATCGAACTGTACCATTCTATTAAGCCTATTGATTTCTAGTTCTAAATCTTCAATCTCCTGATCAGCAACATGATCTTCCGATCGTAACAGGACTTCCAGCAGCATGCTTAGATGTAAAATAGTTGGATCGTTCCTGGTGTAAGGTTCATCGATTTCTCTGAAGCAATTGACAATGTAAAATAAGGTTTGAATTTTTGATTTTATCGCATTTAGCTCTATTTTATTTATAGGTTGCCTACGTTCATTTCGGGATGGTCTTAAGCGGGTTTCTAATGTATAAAAAACATCACCCAATTTGCGGCAAGCTGAAACAAAAGTCATAGTATTAATAAAATAAGACAGTTAAGGATCTTTTTAACTATAACGAAATAAAAAGGATAATAAAGAACAAATTTGTAAAAGCAACTATATGATTAAATTTTTTATTATTTTAAAAATGCTAAAACATTTTAAAATTCACGCATTTTTAGCAAAAATATGTAGAGCTTTTTTGTGTAAAATTTCCTATTAAAATGACTCCTTTTAAAGTTGTTTTTTTATTATTTTAAAAACAATTTATAGAAAAAATCAAAAAATCTCATTTTTATTATTATGGTTATTATTACTTTAATTTTTGTTTTTGCATTCCCTGAAGATGAAAAAGTATTAAACTATCTACTATATGATAAATATATATATATATATATATATATATATATATATATATATATATATATATATATATATATATATACATACAATTTTTAAAATTAAATAAAACCTTTTTACCTCTGGGAAGAAGATATTCTAAATAAACTCCAATTGCTCATTTCCTTTCTGTAATCAACTACGGCACTTAATTTTTTTTTATTTAGTTGTCAATAATAAATTGTAGTTTGGATATCTTTTTTAAAAGAATGGGAAAATGCTTCATATTCGCGTAGTTTGAAAACCTAAATCATTAAAAAGTTCCTTTACAACAATCGGACTTCGGAACAAAGAGTAGCTCCTCGTATTAACTACCATTTCATTTCATCGGCCAAGGTTTTGAATAATCTCCCTTATAATGCTTGAGCTCTAATCTTATTCAGAAATTTTATTACCAATTTCGTAACGTTGCACAGTGCATCAAATGTATGGTGAGAGTGGACAAAAATCCCAAACTTTGTTATCTTATAAAAAATAAAAAAATCAACATGGACACGGAAATGCGGTTATAAAAAGTTATGGCATAATTTTATTGGTTAACGTGTTCCTATTTACATATTAGTCTGAACTCACTACTTTTCCCAAAACTTGCAATTTTTAATAAGCCCTGCGCTGTTAGTTGCAGAAGTTCTTGCAAATTTATGTAGGCATAATTTCATATGCGACAATTTGTTTTGGAAGTACGATACTTTTAGAAAAGCAGTCCTTATGCAAACCATTTATCACAGATCTTAACAATTTAAAATTTTTTCTCGGTAAAATTTAAATCAATGCACAAAGCTAGTGCTTAATTAGGAAAAAAATTTGTTTATTTGCTAAAAATTGCCTGGTTATTTCTTCAGCAAATTGAAGTTCAGCACATGACATACTAGTAACAAGATCCTTTAGCTGTCTTTTTTTAGTTTTTAGCGAATTTTTGCATTTTTTCTTATTTTCGTTTATTTAGACATATTAAACTCAAGGGAAAACATGTTTTTAGAATGTGGACACACGGTCTTCCGTGGGCTTCTCTGGGTTCAGGTTTGACTGCATTGCTTTCTGGAATAATTGGCAATTGAATTCTTGCTAAAGCCAAAACACGTATATATTGAAGGAAAATAACCTATCAGCTTTAGTTGTTTCTCTTGGGTATTGGTCGTTAGACTCTTTTGACATTTTCATAAGACCAAAATAGTTTATCGGTGACTATAGCCAGGCGATCTGGTTGTGTACTTAAAAAACATATTTCCGATTCCTAACCTCTGTTTATGGTAATTCTTCAACAGAAATAACTGTAAAAGTTGCAATCAGATGCAGTTAAAATACACTGCAAATTAAAGTATGCAAAGTAACAAGAATATGCAAAAAGTACAAAATAATATTTTTGTTTTCTTTAAAAGTTGATTAATTTTAGAACTAATCACACAACCTTAATAAGCATAAAAAATATTCTGGTATATATTGGTAATGTTTTTTCTTAGAAATATTACGTGGTTGGCCGAAGTTATAAATTGCAACTTTGTGTTGATTTAAAATAAATTAGGATAATACGACAGTTCTATCAGTTTTCCATATTTACCTAAACGCAAATTATCTCTGCAAAGTTTTTCCAAGTTAGCCAATTCATTTATAAGCTCTTGTGATTCGCTCATTGTCACTAGTTCGCCATATTCTTTGGCAAATGACGGAATGCCTCTTCACTAACATGTATCTTCGGTGGTGTAATGTTGGTTTTACCAAAAGAACACATAATGCTATTTTAGAATTAAACAAAAACTTACTTCTTCATTTTTTATAGAAAAATTTTATCTTAAAAACCAAAACGTAAATCGATATTTTGAATTTTTGTTTTATTTTGGTTTTTTTCTTTTTTTTGTTGCAGGCGATCTACCTATTCATAGAGGTCAAAAGGGCTGAATATACTTAGTCACTATACTACGGGACCAAGACCAAAGCGGTCCCAATGTATAGAGTATTTGGCGAGTATTCAACAGGGACTTTTCAGTTAATATAATTATTTGCAATCATAGCTGTCAAAGTATTCTTAAATAGTACTTCAAGTACAAGTATCAAGTTTATGCTTTTTTAAAAAGTACTTCAAGAACAAGTACAAGTACTTGTTAAAATGTACTTGCTTTTCCAAATAAATTAAAAAGGTACTTGAAGTACTACCCAAGTATTTTACTTAAAGTATAACAAAGTACTTAAAGTAAACCAAAGTAACTGAAGTAAATAAAAGTACTGAAAATAAAAGTAGTTTTACTTGACTAGCATTTTTTTAATAACATCAAGTTAAATGATAGCCTTAAATGTATTAGCGCAAGAGAAAATGTTTACTTTGATGATTTGTGATGTATTTATTGAGATTTTTAGCAAAGTTTTTTTTGGAAAATCTTTCGGGTTTGAAGGTCCAATATAATTTTTTAATTCCATCCGAATGCATTTTTTATTTTATATTTTAAAACCTTATGACCTCCCAAAACTAGTGATTAACCAAATATTTTCTGCAGTTTTACCCTTTTAATAAATCATCATTTTCTTCTTTCTCTAACAACAAACATATGTTAAACTAATGCACGTACCCTAAAGTCATAACCCTTTAAGTATTATAACTATTAATTAAAAAAAGTTGGTTTCTTTTAAAACATAATAATAAAGCCGGTAGAAGAGCTTAAAGAGAAAAAAGTGGCGAGATATTATATAGATTGTAAAATAAAATTTCAAATACAGGTATTTTTAAGTGGTGTTAGAAACAAATAAAAAATATTTTCCAAAAATCCTTAAACTAGTATTTATACAATATTTTAATGTTTTCTAAAGTACCTATAATATTAAAGGTACTTAAAAATAATTGTTATTTAACCATTTTTGGTGCCATTAACAATTGATTTGAGAGCTAGGTTTGTTTCAACACGTCGAAAAACCGTCACCGAACGATCACGCTCATGCGCAGTGATTAAAGTGCGTTCCAACAGAGACGTGACGGTTATCGGACGATCCTGTTTGTGTACCAACAAAACTTGGGATCGTTTATGTTACGGTTTCAGAACGGTAATTCGATACATGGCCTAAATTGAAAACTGTTTGGGTTGACTTGCGCATTGAGCATCTTGGCACTGGATTTTTAATTTTTAACAGCTGTTTCATGTTTATTGTTTCATATTTCATCTTCATATGTTTACTGTTAAGGTAGGATTATGCAGAAAAGTTAAGTTAACAAAAATTAAGTTAATATAAATTAAGACATTTGTGTGAAAACATGCCAATCAGTTTAAAAATAACAATAAAATTTAGCATACGTAGGGCAAATCACTGTTAATAGGGTTTTCGTGATTTATATTTTATTGGTGCACTCTCTGGCAGCTGTCCGGTAATTTGTTAACTGCTTAAATAAATATTTGTCTAAAAAATATATAATTTTGTTACATTTTTTTATAACGCATGGGAAAGACGAGTTTCTGTAAGCCTATTTTATGATATTATTGTGTGGGAGTTTAATTCTTTTAAAAAGGAAACGTTTATTTCATTTTATGATAAGGTTAAAAAATTTAAATAAGTTAAGAAAGTTAAAAGTTGGTTATCTTTTTAACTGAACTTAGCTTAACTTAATTTTTAATTTATGTGTATAATTAAAACCATTTGATCACACAATGATTATCTTTTCTTGTGTGACTTTTTTTCTGCATAATCCTAACTTTATTTAGCGAATAGCGTGCAACGTGCTTTAGCATTTCCTATTTCCTCGCTTGTTTAATTATTCAAAAGCATTAATTTTTACACCTCCTAAGCACATCATTAAATTTAATTATCTTTAAAGATGAATGACGATATTATGAGTGATATTTACTAACTTTGATCACAAAAATAATGAATAGAAAAGTAGGGTTATATTTTCAAAACAAAAAATTCAAAAACTTTTGATTTGACAGTCCCGAAAACGATCCGCAAAGCGATCCAACGTTTGTTACTTTTCGTATCGTCACGAAACTATTTTAAGTCCGCGCATGAGTCGAAGCGCACCAAAAACAGTTCAACAACGATTTCGAAACGATACCAGATGCTTGTTGGAACAAACCTATTGAAAACTGTTTGGGTTGATTTGCGCATTAAGCATCTTGGCACTGGATTTTTGATTTTTAACAGCTGTTTCATCTTTCATCTTCATATGTTTACTGTTATTAAGCGACTAACGTGCATAGTGCTTTATCATTTCCTATTTTCTTTCTTGTTTAATCTTTTAAGCATTAATTTTTAAACCTCCTATGCCCATCATTGAATTTAATTATCTTTAAAGATGAGTGACGATATTATGGAGAGATATTTGCTAACTTTGATCACAAAAATATTAAGTAGAAAAGTAGGGTTATATTTTCAAAACAAAAAATTTAAAGATTTTTAATTTGACAGTTCCGAAAACAATCCGCAAAGCGATCCAACGTCGAAGCGCACCAAAAAACAATTCAAAAACGGTTTCGAAACGATACTGGATGCTTGTTGGAACAAACCTTAATGTATCAGAGTCTGCAAGGTCGGGCGATCTTCTTGTTTTAACCTGTTTGAGCGATTATCTAACGGGAATAATGGCCGGTTGCACCAACACTTTTTGCGACACTTAAGTTGTTCTTAAGCATTAACTGCCCTTAAGTTTTAAATGTTTCTTGCACCAGCTGAAATTAGTCCTTAATGGTCCCTTAACTTTAAGTGTAGGATTTTCTGTACTTAATGGTCCCTTAAGTAATTTGAAGTTGACATTTGACAAATATTTTGTTTACTGTTTATTTATTTTTCGTTTGTTTGCAGTTTCAAATAATTAGTTTGATAAAAATTATGTAAAAACGGAGTTTTTAAATAATGGTGTTTTGGATTGTGATATTATAAATGCGATGTTAATTAGATTTCCAAGAAAAATGTAGAGACAGTGAATTTTTATAACTTGTGGAAATTTTGGGATTTATTTACCTTTTTTTATTCTTTTGGACATTTTTCTGTTAGTTTTAAAAAGAACTGTTTTGACGAGATGGATAATCTTACATTTCTCAAAAGGTTCAAATTAACAAAACCAACAGTGCTCAGCTTACTTGAGCAAATCAAAGATGAGCTTTAGTTTAAACATGACAAGTTTGTATTAGCTTTTAAATTTTAAGTATTTACTCGTAAATAAGGAATATTTAATTTGTTCATATAAAAAAATAAAAGTTTTTTTTATGATGTATTTGTGTTTATATTTCATATTGACAATAATTATTCCCTTTCCATGGCCGTAAAGAAAGGCGCCCTTGATCTTTTTTTCCCATATTGTTATTGATTTTACAACAAAAAATCACAAACTAACGACTAATTTTGTATTACATAGTCTATAAAATGAAAAAAAAAATAGTTTTAATTATTATTTACAAAGATTCAAGTAGGATTACTTTTATCATTTAAATGACACACAAACTAGAAAAGGAAAGATCTAATATCAGTTAATTCTGATTATTCGCGTTGTAAAGGCCAACAATAAAAAAGAAGAACGATGCAACGTTGCTATCTTTCTAAGTACTCTTAGTTAAGTTCCAATAAAAATCTAATGGTGAAAGCGAAAACAATTTAAGTTACCCTTCATTTTAAGAGCTTCTTAATAAAGGTCTACTTAAGATACTTTTGGTGCAACCGGCCATAAGTAAAATACTTTAAGTACCGAAAAGAACTTAAGTAAAATTTTCCTTCAAGTTTTGACAGCTCTGTTTGCAATAAATATAGAAGGAAAATTAGAAAAATCAAACGAGTGGGGACGGTATTCAAGGAGAGGACAAAAGTAAATAGGGTCATTCAACGAGAACTGAATAGTAGTGGTAGTAGTAGTATTAGTAGTCAAAATATTTATTTATCATTCTGCTTTATACTATATATTAATAA
This sequence comes from Listronotus oregonensis, assembly GCA_019359885.1. Classification (NCBI taxonomy): domain Eukaryota; kingdom Metazoa; phylum Arthropoda; class Insecta; order Coleoptera; family Curculionidae; genus Listronotus; species Listronotus oregonensis. Next base: position 63,499 of record JAHBCN010003065.1, on the reverse strand, counting down.
ATTACCAAATATTAAAAAATATATATTTTACAAACCAATGAGCTAATTTACATTATTAGGTCAATTTTTTATTTATTTTGTTAATAAATATATTTAAATAAGATAATTGATTTATAACACTCAATAAGACATTTGTAAAAACTGATTTATATAATAAATGTTTTGATGAATAGGGTAAAAAAATGAAATAGCCATCTTGTGTATTTTTTTCGTAGAATCCACAAAAATACTTAAAAAATAATTAGAATTAATTCAAAAAGGATACGAAATTAACTTTTTTAATATGACACATTATTAATTGGTTCGTTTTTGAAAATTTCCAATTTTTTTACCATATTTCAATAAAAAGCATTACATATTCAGTTTAATAACAAAAAGATTAATTTAATTTACAGAAAAAACTAGCAATTTAAATTAGAAGATAGAAAAAAGTAACAATAAGTATCTGAAATTCTAAAACACACAAAGTTAATATTCTGTCAATGTTTGTGCCTTTATTAATACTTTTAATTCATATTCGTAAAAATGAAACAAATTTAATTTTAACAATATTAACAAAACAGTTCTGAGAAGGTCCCATTAAATCTTGTCTCCTGAATTCCCTGATGAATCCAGGTTTTTCCTGGCCATAAAAACAATTTCTCAAGAGGCAAAAAATGCAAGTGCGTATCTTGTAGCTTTTTTATTATTTTTCTGCTGATTTTTAAAGGAGATATTGTTACGCACTTTAAAAATATTTGTTTAGTTTATAGGAGTGCAGAACGATAGATACATCTAATATTTGTCTTTCAGATATAGTAGAATTAAAGTTTCAGTATAGTGGGTTATTGTTCTGCCATTTTCTCTAATTTTTGCTGCCTAAAAAACTTTTTAAAACAGCCACAATCAAAGGCGTACTCAATAATATATTTTGAAATGATGAAATTGTAAAAACCTCTCCATGTACTATATTTTAAGGCACTTATGTTGATGTTAAATTGACTTTCAAAAAACCTCTAGAAAAATTACGTAGAGAACTTGCCTCTAATTGTTATGCTATGAGAGTACTTTCCGATGAATTAGAAGAGTTTTTCATTTTAAAATTTATATATTTTGCTGTAATTAAATCGATTATGAAATGTGGAATTTGTTTTTGGGGAAATTCTTATCAGTATCTTTTATATTAAGTGTTTTTATTGCAAAAGACAGCAGTTCGATATATTTGTAAAGCTAAGTCCAAAGACTCATGTAAAGCATTACTTATAACAAAAAGAATTGTAACACTTCTATCTATAATTTAGGAACGATAAAAAAATATATTGGTTTGATAATACTAAAAATTCTTCGCACAATGCTAGATAAAATTCTCAACTATATCATCCATGTTCTACTTTAATAAAAAAATATTTAATTTATAACTCAAAAATAAAGTTTAATCATTTTAATTCAATTCAATTCGATTCAATTCGATTATCTATTAATGTCAACATAAAAAATTGTATTTACAAAATGTATAAAACAATATTCAATAGAATTTACTAAATCACAAAGATACAGTTAAACTACTATTAAAACTTAAAGTTATTACACACAAAAAACTAACCTTACAACAGATTAAAATATTATAATCTAAAATATATAAGTTAAAAATTCTTCTAAAGAATAAAATGCATTTTGGATCAGCAATTTCTTAACTGCTCTTGTAAATAAGGAAAGAGACAGTTCTTATATATCACAGGGACGCTTGTTGTTGTTGTAGAATCGAATAGCAGCATGTCAGTATTTAAAATATAGGTAGTAGGGGTGTGCGAATACTGGTCGAATCGAATATAACTAATTTGAACTATTTAAATAGTTCGACCTATTCAATTGATTCAAACTATTCAAATAATAATAATAATAATACTTCTTTATTTCAAATTATAATTAATAGGTTAACATAAAAATGAAATGACGTCAAGTAGTGGTAAATCGCGAGGCGGAGGGGTGCTGATTGCTGTGAATACTACTTTAAGTTCTACGCAATGTGTTATACCTGTCAGTACAGCTGAGGAACTGTGTGTTGTAACCTTTAGGGAAACCTTTTATGTATTTTGTGCTGTTTATATTTCACCGAACTCTCCTTTAGATGTATACGAGAATCATTTAACCAGTGTGGCTCTAATATGCGATAACTTTCCAAAGTCAAAAAATCTTAATTGGCGATTATAACCTGCCAAATTACAATAGTTCTTTCGCTTCCGTAGATTGTGAAGGTAGTAATATTGGTGGTGACATAGACTATCTTCACCTATAAATAACGACCCCAATAATATCTTAGTCTCAAATAATGAATGCGAAATTATTCTACATGAATCCACCTGTTTTTATGATCTTGTACAGCTCAATAATATTACTAATTTTAATAATAATGTGTTAGATCTTGTATTTTCTAATTGTCTAAATATCTATGTTTCTAAGTGTAATACGCCTCTAAGCAAAGTCGACGCACATCACCCGCCATTGGAGATAGCGATTTCTCTTGATGCCCCCTCAACTTCATTAATTAGTGCCGATGTCGACAGACAGGGTAAACGAAACTATTTCAAGCCGACTACGATTCCTTAAATGATTACGATTTGAGTGTGCTGCACACTTGTGGTCGGGATGTTGAGAGGGTGGTCGAACTGTTTTACTCAATTCTCTATATTGGTATTGAATTATATGTGCCGAAGTGTCCCGCAACATCATTAAAATACCCCTCTTATTTTTCTAAGCAAACAATTACCTTAATTTCTAAAAAAATAGGGCTTTTAACAAATATAAACACAGCAAATCGGAAACCGACAAAGACTGCTATAGGCGTTTAAGAAGTGATTCTAAGGCATCAATTAACACAGACTATGGTATATTCCTGCACACTGCTCAGTATAGAGTTTTGGAAAATGTCAGATCTCTCTGGTCTTACATTACGTGATACTAATGGTTATCCCAATGTGATGAGATACAATGACCGAGTCTCAACATGTCCCAAAGAAACAGTTCAGTTATTTGCAGAGTTCTTTAGTTCTGTCTACATTCGGCATGATGCACAGGCTAATTTTAGTGCACACTTACCTACTAGCACTGATATCAATCTTTCCAGCATTTACTTCGATAGCAATATCGTGTTTAACCAGCTAATTAGTTTAGACACCAGCAAAGGGGCTGGACCTGACTTAGTACCACCAGTTTTTCTTTATAATTGCAGCCCTACGCTATCTGTACCTCTCTCCTATATTTATAGTCTCTCACTAAAAACCAGTACTGTCCCATCTTTATGGAAAGCGGCATATATCACACCCCGTTTCAAGAGTGGCAATCGTGCTGAGGTATCCAACCATCGAGCAATTTCAAAGTTGAATTGTGTTGCAAAAGTTTTTGAGAAGATTGTTACTGATGTTTTATTTAATACTTTTAAAAATACCATTACTACATTTCAACATGGTTTCTTCCCCCATAGATCCTGCGAAACGAATTTGTGCATGTTTTCAAATACCCTCTCATCTGCTCTAGATGCCGGTTTGCAGGTCGACGCAGTATACTTTGACTTTCGAAAGGCTTTTGACCAAGTGGACCAGCATATCTTAATATGTAAGTTGGAGGCTTATGGAATAGGTGATCCACTGCTAGGCTGGTTTAAGAGCTATCTTCAGAATCGTACACAGGTTGTTAGAATAGGCACTGAAATATCTGAGGAAGTTAATGTACTTTCTGGTGTCCCACAAGGATCCCATCTGGGGCCAATTATGTTTCTCATATTTATTAACGACCTAAGTTCTATCTTCGAACAGTGCAATTTTCTTTTTTTTGCAGACGACCTCAAAATTTTTCGTACAATTAACAACTCTAATGACTGTCAAATTCTGCAAAATAATATCTCGAACTTGAATTCCTGGGCAACCATTAATAACTTACATTTGAATACGACCAAGTGCAGGGTAATTACTTTTTCCCGGAAAAAAACGCCGCACCTAGCATCCTACTATCTCGGAAGCTCCCAACTCGAGCGAGTATCAGTCGTTAATGACCTTGGGGTTTTATTTGATAGTGAACTTCGATTTGTGCATCATATTGACTGGGTAATTTCTAGGGCGTTCCGTATGGCGGGATTTATCAGGAGACAGTGTTCAGATTTTAAAAGTGTCGAGGCCCTGAAGATATTGTACTTTGCGTGGGTCCGGAGTCTTCTGGACTACTGCTGCACTATCTGGTCCCCATACTACAGAATCCATATCTCAAGGATAGAAAGAGTCCAGATAAAATTTGTAAATTTCCTTCTGCTGAAGCTAAATATCGACCGCACCACATTAAACCACACTGAACGCCTAAATTTTTAGGATTACAAACACTTGAAGAGCGCAGAATCGCCATTACCCTATCCTTTGGCCAAAAAATCCTTACTAATTATATCGATTGTGCAGACTTACTCGCCTTAATAAATTTCAAGGTTCCGTCTCGCCCCACCAGACAATTACAAAGTTTTTCTGTAAGTTTTAGCCGAACTGATATAGGCAAAAATGAGGTGCTAAACCGCTTCATGACATTATTTAATAGGTACTTACCCTGCAACATCGATTACTGTTGTACCCCTTATGCATTTAAAAAGAAAATCGCGCCAGTTCTTGCTACCGCTTTTTTGCCTGCACAGGGTCTGTAGCTGCTGTCGTTATCATAATGACGGGGTGATTGGGTCGACTGAATGTTCTTTATTGTTGTTCTATATACTTCTGTTGGTATACTAGTCTATATATGTATGTCTTTTACTGTGCTTGTTATAATATTGTCTTAGTACTATTTGGGCTTCTAGCCTGTGATGTACATGTGGAATAAATAAATAAATAAGGTAGCACTTTGACTACCATTCCTTATCTAAAAAGTCTTTTAGGCTATATGGTTCAGTCTCTATTAACACATTTTTTAATGTCTTTTTCCACTTTAACACACTATTAATAGACTTCATTGTATTTGGTAAACCATTAAACAGCTTGATTCACATATAATAAGGACTTTTTTCTGTAATAGTTAGCCGATGTCGTGGATATATCAAGTTATTTGCCCTTGTATTAGTTATATTTACAGATTTAAACTTATCTCTATTTTTAAACAAAAACATCAGACACTCAAAGATATAAACAGCATATACTGTCAATACATTTAACTTTTTAAATATTCCTCTACAAGAGTCCAAGAAATTCATTTTATTAATTTTTCTTATTTTTTTTTTTTTGAATAACAAAAATTCTCTGTAGCTCTGAGCTACTTCCCCAAAACAGTATTCCATATCTCAGTGCAGATTCAAAGTTTGCATGGTATAGAATTTTTAATGTGTTTAAACTCATGTACTTGGATAAAACTTTTATCCCATAACCTATACTACTTAGTTTAAGACATAGACTGTTTATATGACTGCTCCATGACAAAAATTCTTCTATAGCTAACCCTAAAAACTTAGTGTTTTCATCTAATGTAATTTTTTTCTCACATAAAGTAATATTTTCAGGTTTTTCTACTTTGGTTTGTTAGGTTTGGCATAAAAGTAGCTTTGTTTTATCATTATTTAACAGTAATTTATTTTGTGAAAACCAGTTACTTGTAATGTTAAAAGCTGATTCTGCATTTTGAACAAGATTTTGTATATTTGATCCGGAAACCAGAAGATTTGTGTCTTCAGCATAGTTTGTTAATGTTAACTCACCATTAACATGCGCAATATCATTTAAAAAGATTACAAATAATATAGGTCCAAGAATACTGCCCTGAGCTATACCAATACTGTTTTTATCTATATTCGACTTAATTTCTTTATTATTATACTGCCCCACTACCCTTTGTGTTCTCTCTGAAAGGTATGACTTTATCCATTCATAAGCATTACCACTAATACCATACCTATTTAATTTATACAATAGCAAATTCCTATCTATGCAATCATATGCTTTGCTTAAATCTAAAAAGATACCTAAGGCTAGGTTTTTGTTTTCAAACTAATCTAAAATAGCTTTTGTAAACTGAAAAATGACAGATATAGTTGATCTACCACCTCCCAAGTATGCATGCTGTTTATCCGACCATAGCTGACACTTATTCAAAAAATGTACTAATCGAGAGCACATAGCTAGTTTAAATAGTTTTGAAAAACTGGGAGGGATACTAATTGGTCTAAGATTATTGAAACCCTTTGGACATCCTTTTTTATCAAGTGGTATAATTTTTGCTAGTTTAAGCTGCGTAGGAAAAATCCCAAATTTCATTGAGTTATTAATTATGTATCTCAGAATATCAAGTCTCGACAATTGATAGTTTTACAATGCTTGTAGGAATTTCATCATCACCGCTACTATATTTATTTTTTAATTTTTGTGTCATCTCTAACAATTCGTTAGTAGTTATAGGCACTAAATACACTGACTGATTATTATCTGGAATATTACAATAATTCGAACTATTCAAATAATTTGATATATTCGAATTATTTAAACTATTCGAATATTTTGAACAATTTAAATCTGGTATTTTTAAAATAATTAAATCATTAAAACTATAGTTTGAACTACTTGAATTATTCGAATATTCATTGAAATTCGAATCGAATAATTCGTATTCGATTCACCTCAAATAATTCATATTTGCACACCTAATAGGTAGGTTTTATAAATTGAAATTATTGGCTTATTATCTATTGATAATTATAATTTAAAATAATTTTTTGCATGGAACCATTGTATTGTTTTTTTCCTCTTAATATTATTTATTATTCTCTGTTATTATCATTTTTATTTTATTCGGCTTTGTCGAACAGATCTTATATGACAATAAAGCAATATTATTATTATTATTATTACCTCCACAATCATATAAATAATAATAATAACACTAATTAATTGTACAGGGTAAGAAAAACAGCTACTTACTTAGGACAAGTTTTAAACTGAATTAGATTATCGTCACTATTTAACCAATGTTCCAAGCCAGAATGTTCTAATATATGCTTGCAATCCATGAGTAATACAAATCTAGCGTCTTCTTCATCTTCAGTACCAAAGAAAATTACTGTAAGCTCATCTTTGTGGCAAATCCTACACATTGGTGGACATGGATCCCCACAAAAACCTATACAGGGATGTCCACACTTCAATGATTTCGGACATCTAAAAATAAATAATAAAACTTTTATTCAAACAGAGCTGTCGGTAACTAATTTAAAATAATTAAAAAATCTTATTCAAACACTTCTCAGTAATTGGAATACTTTAATTCAATTACTTTCCGGAAAAGGTAATTGTATTTGGATTATCAATTAATAGGATAATGTAATCGTAATTGGTAATTGATTTTTACGAATCCCAAGTAATTGAATTACTTAGAAAGTAATTCGATTACTTATAAGGTAATTGAATTACTTAGAAAATTAATTCAATTACCTAATAAATAATTGAATTACTACAAAAAATTCAATTACCTTTTTTTTATGGAAAAATTACCGGAAGAGCATCTTGAAACACGGCAGACCGCTTTGAATCCGGCAAACGTCGCCTCCGCGCCGATTTAGTATTTTCAATTAATGCTTACCGCCACCGTTTTTATACTTTTTTTGTAAAAAAATCTGTTAATGTTTAGGGTCGGATTAAAAATTTTATTTTAGAGTCATTTAATGTTGAATTTGCCGAGAAAGCAGTTTGAATAGTGTGAAGTGCGCGTATGATGCATATTAGTATAAATATTTTATTTGTTTAGTGTATGGTGTTTAATATATGTCGTAATTTAAATAAAGTAATTGCTAAAATATTCAATTACTTACTAGTTTTAATTAATAATTGAATTACTTTTAACAAACATGCTAGTAATTGGTAATGGTAATTGAATTACTTTTTAAAAGTAATTGCATCAGCTCTGTATTTAAATTTATAACAGGGTTATCCAATAAGGTCTAGACAGGCCGCTTTTTTTAGTTTATCTGAACTTTTATATAAAAAAAACTGAAATAGAATTTTTCCCGCCGAATCCGAAAATGTTGATTGGAAAACAATTAAACATCAAATATAACTGTTGCGGATTCATTTTTTAATATATTTTTTTCGCGATTATTTGCCTTGAAATTTTTTAGAAAATGGGACCACTTTGGGCTTGGTCCCGGGGTATAGCGACTGAGTCTGTTCAGTCCTATTGACCCCTATAAACTGGCAGATTGCCTGAAAGAGAAAAAAGAAAAGAAAAAACAAAAAACCCAAATAAATTCAGAACACTTATTTATGTTTCGGTGGCAGGTCTACCACCACCGTTATCAAGACTATGTTAAATAAAAAAAAAACTAGAAATTAAAATTAAATTTGTAAAAATTTTTGTATAAAATTCTATTTTTTAAAATTATTTATGACGTTTTGTCATAAATGATTTATTAGTCTGTTTTGACTGGTATAGTTATAATTTTAAAAAAGAAAAAACAATAAGTTAGTCTTGATAATGGTGGTAGACTTGCCACCGAAACGTAGATAAGTGTTCTGAGTTTGGGTTTTTTTTTTTAGTTTCAGGCTGCCACTTCATAGAAGTCAATAGGGCTGAGCAGGCTTAGTCGCTATACCCAGGGACGAGGACCGAAGTAGTCCCATTTGCAAGAAAATTTCAAGGCGAGTACTCCCAACAAAAACATTAAAACTCTTTTATTCGAAACTTTAAACAATAGTCCTTGTAACAAAAATGGAGTATATCTACAAAAAAATTAAATAAAACAAAAACTTACTTTTCTGTACAAGGTGGCACATTACAAATATCCCCGCAAGGTTTAGTACACTTAACATGGATGCAATTTCTCTTACACGGACTTTTACACGGTGTACAAGGTTCTCCGCAATTTTTCTTGCATTTGCTGTGGCTACATTTCATGCCGCATGGCTGAGTACAGGGTTTGCAGGCCTCTCGGCAAGGTATTGGGCACTCGTGATTACAAACGAGTGGCACTCCGCACTTCTTTGCACATTTCTTATGAATGCGCGACTGCATGCATTCGCCACAAGTGCCTGAGCATTTATGTTTGCATTTTAGTTCAGTTTGGCATGGTTCCGTGCAATATTTTAAAAGCAGTTCGGCATCGTCTAAAAACAAATAAATGGTTACCTTTATATTATAAACAGAAGTTTTAAACAAAATTTTTCTAGCTCCAAAAATAAAATAATAGTTTTTTGAGTGATAGTATTTAATTTTATTTGGGTTGCTTAAATCTAGAAATAAGTAGGTTTCTCTCCAGTCAATATTTAACAACATTCCTTTTTTTCTTGGATGGATTATGTGTGAATTGCAACACCGCAAATCGTCATGGTATGCGTATCGGCACTCGTTTAATTTCGGGGAATTACCGACTTGGCATAGTGGCATATTTTGTCTTTTTCTCAATCAATCATAATTTCATAACTACTTTATACTTTTTGTTACAGAAGTATTTCTTTATGTTTATTTATTTTAGAATACTTGTTTTTATTTTTTATTACAGAATGGATTTATTTATTTATTTTTTAGCATGTTATTATTTTTTGTTAGAAAATGAGTTTAAATTTTTGGTGAAAAAAGGTAATTTTGATATATTTCGATTTTTTATTTTACTTTAACTTAAAAAATATATGTTTTTAAATAGTAGCAATCTTTCAAATTTTAACATAGATGTTTAGCAAACATCGATGTTTGTGTCGATATTCCAGCACTAGCCAGCACCGGTGGTTACGTCACAAAGAGTTTGACCTTGGAAGACAGATTTGGCAAACTGAGCCATCATGTGTAGTTTATAGCCGTTGAGTTAAACGACTCTCACATTGTAATCAGCAACTCCAAAAACTCTAGTAGCACCTAAATATAAGGTCAGAAAATGTATGTTATGTATTTTATACGTTCAGAAATTAACAAGTGATGATTTAGCACTCCCTTAAAAATTGATTATTTTATGAACAATCTCTGGCAAGTCCATCCAAGAGTTTCTATTCTATTTTGATCAATCTTCTTAAGGAGTCGATCAAAAACTTAATATTCAATTTCTTGCCTGAAATTTTGTCTTATTGTTGCCAATGCTACATATCTTTTCTTTTGGCGTACATAGAATAAATTCTGTCCCGAATTATATATGTCGTAGCCACATTGTAAATTCGGCCGTTTTTTAAAATGGCTAGCCACTTTATAAAACGCGGCCATATTCTAAAATAATCGTTTAGTTTGAATTGTTTTATAATACGGCTAGTGCTTTTAGCCATTTTATAAACTGGCGAATCAAATACAAGCCACATTCTCAAATAGATGATCATGATAAAAAAAAATTACAATTTAAGGAGGAAAACCTAACGACAACTAACCAGAACTAGGTAATAGTTTGAAAGTTGTTGTTTACGGTCCCCAATAATTGCATCCTATTTGGGTCAAACCACGTAATATACATTTATTACCATCCAAATAGGATGCATTGGGGATCGTAAACAACAACTTTTAAACTATTACCTAGTTCTAATTAGTTTTTGGTCAGTTGTCGTTAGGTTTTCCTCCTTAAATTGTAAATTTTCTTAATCATAATCATATATTTGAGAATGTGGTTCGAATTTGATCGGCCAATTTATAAAAACGGCACACTAGCCGTATTATAAAATAATTCAAACTAAACTATTATTTTACAATGTGGCCGCGTTTTATGAAGTGGCTAGCCATTTTAAAAAACGGCGGAATTTACTATGTGGCTATATGTTCTAATTTTAAGTTTTGCTGTCTTTTGCTTGAAAAACATACTGGAAGCGTAATCCTGCTCTGATTTTATCTCATTCTTCTTTATATTTGCGATCGTTGTTTTAAGGTCTATAGAAAAGCTATATAGTTAGAGTTCGACCGCTGTTAGAATGACACCGATACGTCACGGTTTTATACGGGTTTGCCATAAGAGACCGTGACGTATCGGTGTCATTCTAACAGCGTTCGGAGTCTACAAATAAATGTTATTAAAGATACTGTCTACACTAGTATAATATGGATAAAAATATACCCATTTTAAACTACTATACACCTGACCAAAATAATTTATATAAAATATATATGTAGGCCCTTTAGTAACTTAGTTTTGTTACAATTTTAATAAAAATGTTTGTGGTTTTTAACATTATCATAGTGATTTTAAAAAAATGTATTACCAAGTGTTTTTAGAAACAAGATTTCGAATCTTAGTTTTTAGCTGTTTAGTGTCAGTGTCCAGTCGGCTGGAGGATCCGGGTGAGAAACAGTAGTTATAAGCGCGAAGAGAAGAAGTTTAATTTTTCGGGAGGATGAAGACATTTTTGCAAAAAAAATAGATTTCACCAAATCAAAAATTTGTCCATAAATTAGCAAATAAACTGAATTGCTTCTGGAAGCAAGAGCATCTTAAAAACGGAGAAAAGTAAAAGAAAAGTCCCTTTTTTTAAATAAATAAAGATAACTATGAAGCTTCAATCTGTTTAAATGAATTATACTTGGTTACTATTTCTTAATGCCGAGGTACATTTAGGACACCTTTTGACCTAAGATTATTAATTTCCAGATTTGGAACTAGCATCCCTAAAAACCCTTATATCCTGAATCTCAGGCAAAAAGTTTGCCAAAATCCACCATTTTAAATTTCCAAATTTTTACCCAAGATTCTTAATCAGCATTAAGTACATTGATTGTTGGAAATAAAGATGAAGAATTTTAAAACATCTGCTCATTATAATGTTTTAATAAGGAAACACACCTAACATGTAATTTTTAACCAAAATATGTTGTTTTACAGGTCCACAGAAACACCATTTAAATGAAACATTTTTTTTTATAACCAAAAAGTGTGGTATCCGAAAACGGGCATAAATTTTACTGGCATTTGATCTTAAAAGTTTTGATTGCTCGATCTTCATAATTTTTTAATATGTTATCCTTGAGATTACCCTGAAGGACTTTTAAATGGGACATTTTATCATTACTATTCAGGATGTCATACAAAAATGAATTTAAAATTTTAATACATTTTTTAAAACCTTATGAAGATCTAGCATCGCAAGTTTTGGAATACAGTTTAGGAAAATGTTCCATTTAGGGGTGGTTTCATATTGATCTCAGAAATAACATATTCAAATTTAAAGAATACTAATTAAACTAAATTTAATACTAAATTAAAATAAATTAAATACTAAAAAAACTAATTTGGCTAAAAGTTAGAGCACTTATTCGATTCCTTTTTTGAAGGATCTGTCCCCTTTGTTTAGGATTTACATGCTGGCATATTAAAAAAATAAAATATAAGTATTACACTTACTGGTATGTCTGAGACTACACTGAATCTTTGTCAACGTATGCCCACATGGCGCCTCTAAGGCGCAGTCGATTATTTCTCTACATATCGAAGTGCATTCTTCTTTGCAGGGTCTGGTACACTTGTGTCCACATGGTAGTGGTCTTGGGCAAACGCGAGCTTTGCAGTGTGACCTCTGAGGAGTCTCATGACATTTTATTTTGATTGTGTGCTGGCACTCCGAAATCGTTTTTTCCACCTTAAATTCAAATTTAAACGAATTATTGGTACAGCGTTGCAATCGTAAATATCTTGAAAATCACTCATAAGAAGATTTACTTGCGCTTTTAGTGACATATTTTTAAATTTATATAGGATAACTTACCAATAAATAATAGTTACATTAGAAAGAAAACTAATGAGCAACACTGTCCCAAGAAAAATCTGTAGATGTATTAAAAGTTATATGAGAATTGCACAGCTCCACAAAATAAAAAAGTTGAAGGTCCAAAAGATTTAACTATGGTAATTAAATGTTTTTGGAGTCGTTTAATTCGAATACGGGGTCAGTTTGACCATCAGGTCAGGGTCAAGGTCAAATCTGCAAAATTAATCGCAACCAAATTTGAGGAGTGTATACTTATGTTTTAAGGTCGCTGAATACGAATCTGTCGTCAGTTTGACTCCACCAAATTTGGCTGCGATTTTGCAGATCTGACCTTGAAATAGCTCTTTATTATGATCCGATGGGGTTAAACCGACTACGGTTTCGTATTCGGCGACCGCAAGAACATTAGTATACACTTTTCAAATTTGGTTGCGATTAATTATGCCGATTTAACCTTGAAATGGCCTTGGCCCAGACCTGATGGGGTCAAATAAACTCCGGATTAGAATTTAGCGATCCCAAAAACATAAAGATACAATAGTCAAGTTTTTCGGTCTTTTAACTTCTTTCTTGTAAAGATTTAGTTAAAATTTACATTAAAAAAATATTAATATTGGTGATGTAGTCAAAACATCACTAAGGTAAGATTTTTCTATATTGAAACAAGTCCGAGTATAAATCGCTGTGAAAAGTCAATTTAGATCTTAAATAATTTGGCGTACATATCCGCACCAGCTTGTATAATAATTTATCAAATTTGGCTGTTGTATTTTCTTATAAATGTGCTAATATTTTTTTAGATTGAAAATAAAGCAGTAACAACAAAATATTTTGCTGTATCCCTTGTAGCCTTTATCTATCATTTTGCGTAAAGCAAGAATAGTACAAATTGCTGCATTAAAAGGCTACTAAGATTATATATGCTTTAGGTAATTTTTTCCTTATCCTAAAGTTAAGAATGGTTATGTGCATATAACACTCTTGATGACATGTAAGTCACATTAAAATGGCCTAAACTTCAGAGAGCGCAAAACATATATTTTTACTACTACTTTCATAACTTAAATCACAATATTTGCCTTGATACAAAAAAACTACATAAATAAGTTAAGTGAACTTACCATAACATTACAGGGTCCACAGTTGTCAGAGCACTTATTTTTGCAAAGATGACCACATGGTAAGGCTTTTTTGCATGGCCTTTCACAATACACTTCCTCGACGTCTAGCTTACAGGCAATGGTAAACACGTGACCACAAGATCTATGTTTTTTAACGCCAATAGTGCAACTTTCACATTCTTGGAAACAGAATCTCGGGCAGATGTGTTTGTTTTCTTTTTCTCTACAGCCCACCCTCGGTTTAGCGCAGTTTTGCCTGCACTTATACTAAAATTAAAATATAATTAATGTAGTAGTAGAAGTAGAAGTTGCAGTAACATTAGAGATAATTTTTTATTATATTTTGAAGGTTACTGTTTCCAGAATATATAAAAGCAGAAGAAGAAGTAAAAGTATTTCCAGACTGATAAAGGCTCTTCTTGTGACACTATGCATGGTAGGCTGTTTTTATTGTCTTATCTGACTGATAACCACAAAGGTTTCGCAAAACAAACATGGTACTTTTAAGTTTTTTGCACACAGTCGCCACATGCGCATCCCATTTTAATTTTGTGTCAAAACAGCCTTCCAGGAACTTAACAGAAGACACTGATGTGTCAAAATTGGTGTACCTTAACTATAAACAACAATCTTTTGTTCTTATAGTTAGTAGAGTTAGATTTTTCTTAGCTTGTAGTTTTGCAGAATGGAAATATGTACTTACTTAAACGCACAGTGTTAGTCTAATAAGGAATAAATTAAATAACTCAAAAACAAGTTATTTTTTGCAATTATGCTCGGACCCGATAATGGCGTGGGAGTATTGGGCCCTCTTCTATTTGTTACTTTTATTAATGATCTACCCCTGTGGAGATACACCGGTGGCATGCGGAACTGAACCTGTAAAGTTTTTGGGTTTTTACCTGGACAGTCGGATGCATTAGAATGCCCATATCACGCAGCTATGCAAAAATACCTTTATGCTTAGAAACCTGGAGTGTGTATCCTCTAGGGTTCTGAGGGATAGGTCCTTTGTCACTGTTCACTTACATATTTCATATGTGCTGTTGCATGGGGTCATGGCAAGAAGAACTGTAAGAGTACAGGGATAACTGTCGACAGGCATTTATAGACAAAAAAATTCTGACTTTTCCATCATTATTTATCCTGAAAACCTTACTGTATGTCAAGACGCATATTGATCAGTATAGAACTCACAGCGCCCGACATGACCATAGGTCTGACCTTGTGTCGAGGTACTGGAGAATTAGAAGGTGTCAAGATGGTCCTGGGTACTTTGGTATTCACTTTTTTAATAAGCTCTCGGCCTCTCAGAGATACTCTCCGCTTAAGGAATGTAAACAAAAACTTAAGGCATTTCTTGTCAGCAAAGTATTTTACTCAGTTCAGGAGTTCTTAAACACTATATACAATCTTCTTAGATTAGATTAGATTATTTGAGCGGAGATGGCGAAAATGACCTCCACCACTGCAACCTTACCAGATTTATTGTGGTTTCTCCTATCGTTCTTTAGAGTACCTTGTCCAAGCCCGTCTTCTTAACTAGACTCGAGTCTCGACACTGGCCACTCCATATAACTTGCCGGTTTTGGCTTTTCCTTCCCAAGCCTAGTAAACCTAAGCCTGCATAGTGCTTCGCAATGGCACCACACGTGTAAGGCTGTTTCTTCAGCTTCCTGGCAGAACCTACACAGGCTATCCTCCACCAGGTTTATTCTTTCCAGGTGCTTGTTGAGTTTACAATGACCTGTTAGTTGACCTACCGTTATCCTTACGACCTTACGGCTGTGGCTCAGTAGGTCCGATGTAAACTTGGCCGAGCAGGTCTTAATGAACTGCTTTGCCTGTCGTTGTCCCGGTGTTTGTACCCACCAGCTTTGAAACTGTCTGTCTACCCAACTCTTAATAGATGCTTTGAAGAGACCTGCCGAGATACCGCAGAATGGCTCCGGGCCTATCATTTCCGCGGCTGATCCTCTTTTGCAGGTCGTCGGCCTCTTCGTTACCTGGATGGCTCTCGGGCTGGTACCCAGGCTACCGTAAGTTTGTTTTCCAAGCCGACTTTTCCAGGGCCTGTATACAGTCCCGACTAGTTTGAAGTAACTTTGGGGAACTGATGGCCTTCAAGGCCGCTTGGCTATCTGAGTAAATGACGATATTTTTTCCTTACTCCCTTTTCTTTAATCCTCACGGCGCAATGCACTATTGCTGCGATTTCCGCTTGGAAAACCGTGGCGTGCTGACCGCAATCTTCTTAAGTCAGAAAGTGTCCTATAACATTTTTGATTTCACAATATGAGAGCTGTCAATTTTGACAGCTGTCATCCTGTTACGATCATATAGGATGTATCAAAAAATTTCATAGGAACTTTTTTAGTAACAATGACATTTTACATTATTAAGTGTGACTTTCAAATATAGAGGGTGTGTCATAACAAAGTTTAAATATCTTTTTTTTTTTTGGAATTCCAAAATTTGGATATGCGGAATGGATTCGCGAGGGTCGAATACCCCTCGCCCCAAATTTTAAGCATATTATATTAAAGAAACATTATTATTAATGTGAATAAAACATGGTTTATTGTTTGGCAGTTGTGTATAACTTGATGTGCGGTTTAAAAGTGTTCTTAAAAAAAACCTCCGATTTAAAAAATTATCGAAACGTCATATCACAAACTTGGGACACACTGTATAAATACTACTTTTAAAGAAAAGAGCGCGACTAAAAATACTATGCCCGAGCATTTTTCGAAAAAAATCACTTGGTTTTGATTTTAAATTTGGTCTAAGTTAGAAACAACAAAACAACCCACAACTAACCCCAACAGCAGCCATGAAGTGTTTGTTAGACCTTCCACCACTTAACCTCATAGTGATGGGAGAGGCAAGAATGGGCTACTTCCAACTGCAACAAACACCAACTGGTGTCTTCGCTTTTGGGACACAACAGAAAAAGTCAGGTTGGCGGCAACACCCTGGACGAGAGAACAGACCATATGATTTCCCAATACTCATTCAACAAAAACTTCGAGATAGAAATTCCAGATCGAAGTGAGTGGCAGCAACCTCAGGTTGCTGCCACTCACTCGTTCCCCAGCATGATCGAAGACATCATCTGGTATACGGATGATTCCAAAACTGAGCAGGGAACTGAAGCGGGCGTGTACAGTGAAATGAGGAATTTACAATTCTCTATTCCACTAGGAACACACAAGTCTGAATTTCAAACAGAAATATATGCTTTACTGCACTGTGCAAAAGAAAATAACAGGAGGGCTTATAAAAACAAGCAGATCTGCATAATAACAGACAGCCAGGCGCCACTAAAGGCACAAGTAAACCCCAAGGTAACGTCCAGGCTGACATGGGAATGCCAAAAGAAACTTGAAGTCCTGAAAGAATGTAGTATAAGACATGGAAAAAGCTTCATAAGGGGCCCATCCAAAAGAACGAAGGAAGAACTACTCAGACAAAGTAGGAAAAGACTTCGCATAATAGTAGGGGGCACGATAACCTACATAAAGGATACCTACACAAGATAGGCTTATACAATGGGGACTCAAGTTGCAGAATGTGCGACGAGGGGGAAGAAACAGCCTACCATATACTGTGCGAATGTGAAGCGTTGAATCACAACAGACAGGCATTATTTGGGCAACCGAAAATGAGCCCACAGGAATATATCAACCAACCAGTCTCGGGGTTATACAGATTTGTAGAGGGAACAAGACTAATGGGAAGATTGGTATAAAAGATAATGGAAGATTAGGCACAAAAAGCCCAAGAGGCTGAGCTGCCTCTGGTAGTAAATCAAGACGGCTCCCAGGAAGAAGAAGAAGAAGTTAGAGACTCGCCGCGCCGGTACTTAATTTACATTATTATTATGATTTAAAAAAAATGTTAACCTGCAAATGATCGGGATCCAACCTTATATGACACTGCCTATCACAAGCATGTCCACAGGGTTCCACTCTGGTATCACATGGATGCGGGCATCTAAACGTCTGTGGATCGGCCGAACAAGGTTTTTGAGCTTCATGATCGCAAGGCAGCTTCGTTTCGACCAACACCAGTACAATTGTATTTGCTGGGATCGATGTGGCACTCGATATTAACGTCATGGTTGCAATCCAGGTGACGCGGTACGAGATATGTGCATGGACCGCATTCTTGATAGCAGAGTTTCTTGCACATATGATTAGGGTCGTTACAAAGAAGCCTAGAATAAAAATGGTATATTACATAGGACCAGTTCAAAAACTACGTCAAGCTGAATTTCAGCACTTTAACCCCCCCCTTCGTCACACTCTTTGCGACCCCTCTATAAATATTACGTCACAAAAGCTGAACCCACCTATAAATAGATGGTTCTGCAGGGGCACCGGTTGCGTCCAACCACACTACCAATGCCGATGCCGAAACATAAGTAAATATGATTAGTTGTATTCAGAGTTGTCGCAGTTACTTTTAAAAAGTAATTCAATTACAATTAACAATTACTCTTCTAAGTAGAAAATTACGATTACCAATTATTAGCATGTTTGTTAAAAGCAATTCAATTATCAATTAAAACCAAAAGTAATTGAATATTTTAGCAATTACTTTATTTAAATTACCACATATATTAAACACGATACTAATCGGCCGAGTGATGATCGCGTTGTTAATTAGCAATGGACTTAGCAATTGTTAAAGTTAAAACGGTTTAGAATGTTTAACAAAATTTCAGATATTGACAAGTTGCCTACTAAAATCATTGAATAACACTGACAATGACGTTTTGTTAAACATTCTAAACCGTTGTTAACTTTTAACAATTGCCAAGTCCATTGCTAAATTTAACAACGCGATCATCACTGCCGTAAATATATAAAATATTTATACCAATATGCATTATATGCGCACGTCACACTATTCAAACTGCTTTCTCGGCAAGTTCAACATTAAATGACTCTAAAATATTTTTTTTTATCCTGCCCCAAACATTAACAGATTGTTCCACAAAAAAATAGTATAAAAACGGTGGCGATAAGCTTCAATCAAAAATACTAAATCGGCGCGGAGGCGGCGTTCGTCGGATTCAAAGCGTCCCGACGTGTTTCAAGATGCTCTTTCTGGCTGGCCAAAATTCCAGCAGTTTATTCTTAAAAAGGAGGTAATTGAATTTTTCATAGTAATTCAATTATTTATTAGGTAATCGAATTATATTTTAAGTAAATGAATTACTTTTTAAGTAATCGAATTACTTTTTAAATAACTGAATTACTTGGAATTCGTGAAAATCAATTACCAATTACGATTACATTATCCTATTAATTGATAATCCAAATACAATTACCTTTTCCCGAAAGTAATTAAATTAAAGTAATCCAATTACTGAGAAGTAATTAAATACGATTTTTCAATTATTGTAACTGAATTACCGACAGCTCCGCATAGGGTTGCCCCATGGCAACATGCATTTAAATCATCAGTAGCTCCATTTAAAGAGGATTGTATAAAAATTGAGGTGGAATAATTTTCGGTACTCGTGCAATTCCTCCTAAACTATGTGCATCTTTATTAATAATTTGTTATTAAATCGCTTAAATAACTTATTTACGTTTTTAGTTAAAATTAACCGATACTGTGTTTTTTTAAATCTAAATAGTATTGCAACTAGAAGGGGTTTGCCTTAACCTTTAATTTTAGAAAATAATGGAACCTGTGGTTAATGAGTCATTATTCACTAGTAAATTTAGACCCATTATACATACCTAGTACATTTTTCATTACAAGTGTGAAATTCATGATCGCGGTCCTGAACGTGGCAAAGCCTTTTGCAAATGTGTCCGCATGCCATTTGTGCTTGACACAACAAATCGCAACCGCCCTCGCTCAATTTGACAAAATCTTGAGCTTTTGAAACTTGAGTGAATCTGTAAGGATGGATTTGACATTTTAGGGTCAGGTACGCGCCGATGGCTCCCTGTTCTTCTAAAACAGCATTAACTTTCTCCCAAATCTAAAAAAAATGTATCCACATCAATTTTACAAGGTGTTTTAAAAATTTAAGGCTACACAAACGATGAATAATTCTGTTCTAGCAAATGACTTGTATTTAAGAATAAATTTGTATTCTTAAATGTAATACTGTTCCTTGGTTTGGAGTATTTGTTCCCTTTATTTGGTTAGTGGTTCTTTGTGTGGTCGTGTTCAAATTTTTTTGCTTATTTATTTAGTTCCTTTCTTTTTAAAATTGTCTAAAGTAGGACTTAAACTGTGTGGAATTTATTTAATTGGCTTAATTAACAAAAAAAATAGGTTAACTGAGTACAGGCTCATCCAATGAGGACTAAAAGGAGCAATATTTGTGGCTTTACCCATATTTAAAAAAATGTGAAATGACCAACTTGCATATTTTTTTTCGTAAAATCCTAAAGAACACTAATTAAGGTAGTTCAAACGGCTTTTCTTAAGAATTAAATAAATTGAAATATACGGTTAATATAAGTGGCTTTTATCTAATTGAAAAAAAAAAGATTTTTTTTTTACCGTCTGTGAAACCAAATATTAGCAATCAAATTGTGAATAAATAACATTGTCGATATCTGTCATGTATGAAAACCATGCATTAAAGAAAGTTGTGGTGCGTGATAATAAATCGATATGTAAAAAGAAAAAATAATAAAACCACCTCATAACATTTTTTTGTATTTGTTTTTTATTATGGCAGTGTTTTGATCAAGTTCCTTGTAACGTAAGACAGACATGTTTCAAATTTCATTGCTTAAGTATTGTTTTTAAATGCCCCAATGCATATTCTTTTACCAGGAAATGAAAAAATTATCTTTTTAAAAACAATATATTTAATATCTTTCACATCAAATGAAAACGAATTTCTAAAGTAATGAAATTTGAAACATGCCTTTCTAACCCTGCCATATTAAAAAAAGTAGATTTTTTTTTTGAGGGGGCACCTCAAGGGATGGGTTTTTTTTTTAACAGTTCGCTTTATTATCACGCACTACAACTTTCTGCACCCCTGCGGTTACCGAAATTATTTTTTTTTATTTTTCACTCCACCCCAATATACGCCTACATATACGTTGTCATACAATCACAATATTTAAAGTCACCCACACCACACACACTTACTTGCTTTTCGCTTTGACATCTCAAGAAAAGTGACATGTTTCCCATTATATAAAAACCATCTCTAGCTCTCGAAAGAGCTACACATACTCTATTTTGAATTCTTAGAAATCCAGCCTTATCTTCATCATTACTTCTTACAAGGGAAAGAAGTATAATATCTGATTCTTCCCCTAGAAAATAGGCAGTTTATGAATAACTTATCTCCCAATCAGTACACCTAAAGTAGGCCCTTATAACTAGAAAAACTCTGACAAATTTTAAGTTTATAAAACCTCCTAAAATTTAGCAGTGCAGTTTTCGAACACCCTGAATAATTACCACCTTAATTTAACAAGAAATACAGAGGAATTTAGAACTCATTATTAAAAATTTACAGGTCTACATTCTAAATTATTGCAAATTTACTGCATTCAATACAAATACAGGTGCGGCAGCGTAACTTCCTTTTTTCAAAACTTAATAAAGCGCATTGTATGAATCAGAAAGATTTAATTTGTTTTTGCAATGTTGGTACAAACCTAAAGTTTTGTTTTACATAGCTTTGAAGAGCAAATCACGTAGGTGACCTCCCCCATTCTCGATACATTGAGCAAAACGATTTCTTTCTGTCGCGGCAACATAACTTCTTTTTTGATCAGGGGTGATTTGCAATGGCCGGCACGATCTCCCGATTTATCCGCTTGTGATTTTTTCTATGGTTTTTATGAAATCCCGTGTTTATGTGAACCGTCCAAGGACTTTTCAAGATTTAAAGAACAATATCCAGGAAGAAATTGCCAACATAACGCCTGCTATGCTTGAAAGAGTCATGAGAAGCGCCAGAAATCGGTTTACTCAATGTATCCAGAATGGGGGACGTCATTTAGGTGATTTGCTCTTTAAAGCTATGTAAAACAAAACTTTAGGTATGTATAGTCTGTCTCAAAGTATACCGTGTTACCTGCCGACAGCAATAAAACTGCGGATCGGTAGGTATTAAAGGACAGAACATTAGGGACGGACTTTAATAATATAAATATTTATAATTTATTGTTTATTTAGGTAAGTATAATCTTGAAATTACATTAAGAAATTTAATATATGCAAAGTTTTAATAAATTTATAACTGCATTATCTATACATAATTACATTTTTAATCTAAATATCTAAATCTAATTCTGTTTCACTATCAGAGTCATCATTGAGATTAATTACAATAGGATTTATGTTGTTTTGGATAGAAATGTAAGATTTCTCAATTTTTATAATGTGCTGTAGTGAATTTTTCCAGCTCTCAACTGGTATGTTAGTAATTACATTTTTTATCAAATTTATAACACTGGGACTTAAAGTAGGTGTAACATTTTCTGCTCTGATCTTTGATTTTACTTGGTTCCACAAATGCTCTATGAGGTTAAACATACAGTGATACGGAGGAAGCCGTAAGACAGTATGCCCAGCCTGTTCAGCCAAATTATCACATAAATATTGTTTTTTAATTGCATATGAATTTAGGACTTCCAAAAGATGCGTTTTTTTTGTAACTGAATTCAAAATAAATATCATTTTTTAACAAATATTCCTGGATTTCACTTTTTGAACTTCATGAAGCTGGTGCTTTGTGTAGCAGACGGCTGTGGTAGCTTGCGTTATCCATGACAATAACACTGTTGTTTGGAATATTTTTTAAAAGATAATTTTAAAACCAGTTTTCAAAAAGTTGTGCACTTGTATCCTCATGATAATCCAAGCTAGAATCCTTAATATTTTTTGCAGACAACAGCAACCAGTTTGGGACAAATCGGTCTTCTAAACCAGCGTGTATTATAGTAATGCGTTTTCCTTTTTTTTGACTGGAATCAACCCATCCTTTGGATACTGTGTCGGGTGTATCGAACCAATGTTTCATCAAGGTAAATTATGGATTTGTTTTCTAACCTATATCTTTTAATTTCTTGAAGGTAATTAAATCTCCAAGTGCGTAATCTGTGCGATTCCATTACTACTTGTCTTTTGTCTATTTTGCGGTATTTATATCCCATTTTACAAACAACTCTATGGAGGGTGGCCCGGCTAATATTTATATTGGTTTCGTCTTCGTCTAGCTTCTTTTTCAGTTTATCCAAGGTAGGAACAACTCCGCTTTCATAAAGACAATATATTTTCCTTCTTATTAGGTCCTGATCACTATTGTCTATACGGTGAGATTGAAAATCACTACGTTTTTTCTTTTGTTCAATTCTTCACTAATAATAATATCCTTATCAATGATATTGGAGTTTTTGTAAGCAAACAGGTTTCTTTTAAAGCTTCTTGTTTGATTAGACCTCTACTGATTAAAGTTTCATACACATTTTTCACAACCTATTTTGCATCTAATGACAAATGATTTCGACGCGACATAGTTATATTCTCGTAAAACAACTTTTTCGAAACGCACAGTAAAAACGGTTATTCAACACTGCCACTAAAATATTAGCCAAAATATTTATATGCCTAATGGTTAATACTCAAGAAATACCTGGCCCACCCCTGCCCTTATGAACAAATGGGTTTACCCAATAACAATAGGTAATAAAATCGTTAAAGGTTTTTTGGGGTAAATTAAAACATTCTGATTCATACAATGCGTTTTATTAAGTTTTGAAAAAAGAAAGTTATGCTTCCGCACCCTGCATTTTGTCTTCGGTTATTTATATAGGAAAATTATTATCATGATCTTAAAGATTACCTTGATAATTGTCTAAAACAGCAATTCTTACATCCTGAAGTATCATACTATTATTCGGTTTCTTCTTCTCGCGCTTCATCTCGAAGAACTGCCCCAGATATGCAGCTAGAATGGTAATTTGTTCTGGCTTATAACCGTTTAGAACCAAGTGCCTTGCAAGGGCAATTAAAAATTGACATTCGTGAATATTTTTCTTACTTTCGTCTTGACATCGGTCCTCTCGCTCTTGATGGTCGATAAAATAAATACATTTTTCCATACCTAGATGACAAAAAAAGGAAACAATTAACATACCGTAGGGTGTAAATATTTATTATATTATAAGCATAACATAAAAAAGAATAATAAATAAAATACGAGTGCTACGTTAAAAATTCCTAAAAGGGGCAATTGCTTGGGATTTGATTGTTGTCTTTGCAATTGCTCATTTTGGCCAGGGATGTCCAAGTTATAGCCAAGATTTCGCTCTTAGCGACTATTTTTTTGTTTCTAAATTCGGGAGTCGCACATTTTTGACTTTAAAAGAAGGTGAATCAGGATTTATTCCCGAGTTAAAAGCTAATCCAAAAGAGGTAAATAAATAAAAAAAAACACTTTTTGCTTTTTCCTTTTATTCAAAAATTTTTAGAGTGATCCACGTACAGTGTCTCACAAATGGGTAATGCATTAATAATAATAGACGATTTCGCCACGTTTTGGTAGGTACTTTTAGTTGGTCAGAAATGTACCAACCGATTTCGGGACGAAAAACGATGACGTCACAAGAACTTTGGTATCTATTTTGGTCTGTCAAATCACATACCAAGCTTGAAGCACGGTTAGTTGATTTTGGTAGCTTGCTATCTTTGGTTAACTTGGAAGCTGATTGGCTAGCTACTTTGGTTATTTGTTTATTTATTTTTTCTTATCAATTTGTTGAAATGAGTGCCTATAAAAGTTATAAAAACGGTGTGACGTTCCTAATTAATAATCATACATTGACGTTCTTTGAGAACGATGAAATCTGCTCATTGTTATTAAAAGGTTAGTAATGATTAAATGTTAAAGGAATTTTGTTTACACACTTCTTTCAGCCGCTGTAGCTGTCAGCTGACGAATGACAAACCAGGCAAATTCGGCTTAAATTGGTAAGGTACGTCATTCTCATGACGTCAGAAGATACCGAATGGTTAAGCAGTTAGGTACCAACCAAAACGTGGTTAGTTGTGGTTAGTTGTGGTCGGTGGTGGTCTAATGTGAAAAAGCAATCAAAATTATATCTAAACGTAAATCGGGCAACCCCGCAGGTTTTTGTAGCTCTTAAAAAGAAATATTTGTTATGATATCGTAAAAATAGCGTAAAAAATTACAGGATCTTTTTAATATTCAGAAGATTACCTAAAATTGGAGCCCTTTGCAATGTTGTTTCATGATCTTCTAAGTTCTCGTATATGTGAGGTTTAATCAATCTAGATATCTCAGGACGCATACGATGTTGAACGTTGAGGGTATAACAGTGGATATTGTTGTTTACCATACGTTCAAATAAACTGATACCTGCAGAAAAAAAGAGTCATATTTACGATTTTCTTTGTACTAACAAAAATGTGAAATAGCCATCCCGTGTATTTTTCTCGTGGAATCCTAAAAAACACTTCGGTAAATAATTTAAACTAAAATTTAAAAAAAAACGACACAAAATTAACATTTTTAATGGGATACCTTACTTACTGGTTCTACAAAAGATTTCATAGTAATTTTCAGTAATGACAGAATTAATTTAATTTATCTGACAAATTTTCGATTTAAAATAAAAAAGGTAACAATGCAAAAAACACAAAAGTCGATATTTTTAATCATCAAATAAGAAAATTATTGGAATTGTATTGCTAATACCAAATGTGTTTTACTTTTCGCAATAGGTATTTAAAGTAGTAATAAACGGTAGACTTTGACACAATACTAACTTTTGTGTTCAGGCATGTTTATGTATTTATTATAGCCTTTTTCGATTTACTCGATTAAAATCGCAAATTTCTCATACAGGGTGTGGCAGCATAACTTTCTTTTTTCAAAACTTAATAATACGCACTGTATAAATTAGAAAGTTTTTATTTGGTTTTTACAATGTTGGTACATACCTAAAGTTTTGTTTTACAAAGCTTTGAAGAGCAAATCACGTAGGTGAGGTCTCCCATATTCGATACATTGAGTAAACCGATTACTGGCGCTTCTCATGACTCTTTCAAGCATAGCAGGCGTTATGTTGGCAATTCTTCGTGGATGTTGTTCTTTAAACCTTGAAGGGTCCTTGGACGGTTCACATAAACACGGGATTTTAAAAAACCCCATAGAACAAAAATCACAAGCGGATAAATCGAAAAATCTTGCCGGCCATTGCAAATCGCCCCTGATCAAAAAAGGAAGTTATGCTGCGGGGCCAGAAATCGGTTCTCTCAATGTATCGAGAATGGGTGACGTCACCTACGTGATTTGCTCTTCAAAGCTTTGTAAAATAAAACTTTAGGTATGTACCAACATTGTAAAAACCAAATAAAAACTTTCTGATTCATATAATGCGTTTTATTAAGTTTAGAAAAACAGAAGTTATGCTGCCGCACCCTGTATAAATTTTATTACTTTTGTTATTACTAAAAATAAATAGAAAACTATTTTAGTTACTTAAGAGGAACCAATAAATTCCTATTAAGAAAATGTTAAATTTATGGTGTATCTCTTTTGTTTCAATGACCCTGTTAATTATCAAAAACATCAAGATAGTAACCGAATAAATTCACTTTAACAAAATTTGGACAAAAGTCGTTTTTTTCTGTGATTCAAGAAGATTATGATATTACTTATATGATGAATAATAAATATTCCGATGAACAGTTTAAATATTAAAATAAAATTTATATCCGACACTTCCCAATCCACAGAAAAAAGGTATTTTCCTTAACTTTGTTAAAGTGGATTTATTCGGTTTTGCTAAAAAGCTACTCATATGTGTATGTGGAAATAAAAAGACATTCTATAGTATAAACATATTTTATCCATATATTGTTTAGAGTTTATATTATTTGACTTTTTGATTTATGTCATTAATAATTTGTCAATGTAATCAGAACGTCACGGTTTGCGAATTAAAGCCTATTTCTTTAAAAGGTATTTTTTATTACAATTTAATTCGCAAATAAAACATGGAAAAATACTTTAAACCTGATAAACTAGAAGCTGATCCAAATTCCACTACTGCAGCAAAAGAATTTAAGCATTGGTATGAAACATTTAAAAATTTCTTAGAAAGCAGTTCACCTAAAGAAAAATCACTTGAAGACAAAGATAAGTACATGCTTTTAATTAATTTTGTCTCATCTAATGTCTATGATTATATAAGTGAAGTAAAATCATATGATTCTGCTATAAAAATTTTAGAAAGTTTATATATTAAGCCAACAAATGAAATCTACGCAAGATATATTCTGTCTACTCGAAAACAACAAGTTAACGAAACTATTGATCAGTATGTACAAGAGTACAAGAGTTGTATTTGCTCAACAAAACAAAGAAGATTTTATCCGTGATGCTTTTATAAACGGCATTATACAGTCTAACATCCGCCAAAGATTACTGGAATTTACTACCTTATCTTTAGATGAAGCAGTCTCTAAATCGAGATCATTAGAAGATTCTCAAAAACAAGCCGACTCGTATAACAATACAACATCAAGTTTTGCTAACAGTGCTTCATGTTCTAAAACTTATACATTAGAAGAAACAAATGTAGCTTCTGTTTATTCTAAGAATCAAAAATCTTTTCAAACATGCTATTTTTGTAGAAATGCTAGACACCCACGTTCCATGTGTCCAGCGAGAAATGCTATTTGTAAAAACTGTCAAAAAAAGGGGTCACTGGGTGAAAATGTGCATGAAATCTACAAATCTAAACCAAACAAAACGCACTTCTGTAATAGCTTCATCATCTAAAACACCCATTAGTCTTTCAAAAGCAGTAGTAAAAGTTTCTATCAATAACATGGATGCTAAAGCGCTCATAGATACTGGGAGTTCAGATTTTTCAGCTTTTAAAATCGGGAGTTTGCAATTAAACATAAATTAAAAATTTTTATAACTAAAGGGCGAGTTTCGATGGTTTCTATGTCCTGTTCATCAGAAGGCTATTGTTTAGTAAATCTTCAAATTGAAAATGAAAGATATAATCAAATAAAAGTTTTAGTTTTGTCAGATCTTTGCGCGGACATTATTGTTGGTCACGACATTATGAAACAACATAAATCCATTGAAATATCGTTTGGAGGATCCAAATCACCACTTTCAATCTGTTGTTTAGCTGAAGCTAAAGTTGAACCACCATACTTATTTTCGAATCTTAGTGAAAATGTTTACCCAATCGCAACATAATCTCGAAGGCATTCGGATGAAGATGAGCAATTTATTAAAGAAGTCCATAATCTATTAAAAGAAGGGATTATTGAAGAAAGTATTTCACCATGGAGAGCCCAAGTAATAGTAACTAAAAGTGACAATCATAAACGTCGTATGGTCGTTGATTATTGTCAGACTATTAATAAATTTACTTTACTTGATGCCTATCCTCTTCCTAATATTGAGTCGTTAGTTTCAAAAATATCAAAGTATCAAATATTTAGCACAATTGATCTTAAATCTGCATACCATCAAATACCTATTTAAGAAGATGATAAACCATACACAGCTTTCGAAGCAGAAGGTCGATTGTATCAGTTTCGACGAATTCCATTTGGGGTCACTAATGGAGTTTCTTGTTTCCAAAGAGTGATTGATTCAGTTATTCGAAAAGAAAATTTACAAGGCGTATTTGCATACTTGGATGACGTCACAGTCTGTGGTAAAAACCAAGAAAACCATGATATCAATTTACAAAAATTTTTAGATGCAGCTCAAAAATATGGACTTACTTTAAATAAAGATAAATGTAAATTTAATAACCAATAAGTAAATATTTTCGGCTATACTATCGAAAATAAAACAATGAAACCTGATTCTGATCGACTAAAATATCTTTTAGAGCTTTTAATTCCTACAGATTTAAAAAGTTTTCAAAGAGCACTTGGGATGTTTTCACATTATTCAATATGGATCAAAAATTTTTCGGAGAAAATACGTGGCCTTGTGGATTGTAAGTCTTTTACTATGAATACAGATTTAAATTTTGCATTTAAAAGTCTAAGAATTGATATAGCAAACTCCCTTATGTGGACAATTGATGATAAAGACATTTTAATTGTCGAAACAGATGCATCCGATTTTGCTATTGCTGCTACTCTTAGTCAAATGGGAAGACCTGTTGCTTTCTTTTCTCGTACCCTTACAGATTCTGAACGGAGACATTCTTCAATTGAAAAAGAGGCCTATGCTTGTGTTGAGGCACTAAGGAAATGGAGACACTTTTTGATTGGAAGACAACTTAAATTAGTAACAGACCAGAAATCAGTATCATTCATGTTTAATAGTAATCATTCTAGCAAGATCAAAAATGAAAAAATAATGCGATGGTGTTTAGAACTTTCATGTTTTAAATACGATATCATCTATCCTCCTGGAAAATCTAATGCTGCAGCAGATGCATTTTCAAGGATTTGTAACAGCATTACAAACACATTGTTTAAATTACACTCTTCTTTATGACATCCTGGTGTAACAAGAATGTACCATTTTGTAAAAATTCGTAATCTACCTTATTCAATAGAAGATATAAGACGAATGACAGCTGCATGTCCAATTTGTGCTGAAGTTAAACCTAAATTTTATACAAAAGATGAACACAAGCATTTAATTAAAGCAACGGCACCTTTTGAAAGACTAAATATTGATTTTAAAGGTTCAATCCTTAGTTTATCCAAAAACTGCTATATGTTAACGATAGTTGATGAGTTTTCAAGATTTCCCTCGGCTTTTCCTTGTACCGACACTTCTAGTTAAACTGCTATAAAATGTCTAAATAACTTATTCTGTCTATTCGGAATGCCAGCTTATATACATTCAGACCGTGGAACCAGTTTTACTTCGAAGGAGTTTATTAATTACCTTCATTCTAAAGGCATTGCCTCAAGTAGAACAACTCCATATAATCCCGAGGGAAATGGACAAGCTGAAAAGTACAACGGTACAATATGGAAAGCAGTTACTTTAACACTTAAAACTAGAAATTTGGACACTACTAAATGGGAAATAGTTTTACCAGATGCTTTACATTCTGTAAGAAGTTTATTATGTACAGCAACTAATAATACTCCACATGAACGTCTATTTAATTATCAACGTCGATCAACTAGTGGAACATCTATTCCTTCATGGTTACAGAGTTCGCAAAAAGTCTTATTAAAAAAGTTTGTTCGTTGAAGTAAATTTGATCCCTTGGTAGAAGAAGTTGACCTTATTCAAACAAATCCAGGGTATGCTTTGATCAGATATGAAAATGGAAAAGAAAGTACGGTAGCTACTAAACATTTAGCACCTAGAGGAGATGTTACTTTAGAAAATAATGGAGAAGAAGCAGAAGATCATAATTCCAATTTAAATAACAAAAATTCGAGTTCATCCGAGGACCTAAATCAATCTGTTAGTAAAGATGTAAATGAAAATGATATGCCAACAAGTGATACTGATATTCTGAGAAGATCAACCAGATTAAAAAACAAACCACATTATTTACAAGAATATACAGAAAAATAGCCCCTGGGTGAATGTAGTATACTTCGTTTCACGAGGGTTTGTACTTGTGTCATCAATTGCCTTACCTTTTTTAACAAATTAAAAAGGTCAAAAACAGACTGAAACAAATTAATGACGTCGAAAAGGTTGGTCGTTTCTTAAAATCAAAATGGCTGCTGTTCAGCAGCTGGTTTTTTAAAGCTACAATAATAATATCCTAAAATATGGGTTATGAAATTATGTCATTTTTTAAACTTGTCAAAAAAATTGTTTTGTCAAAAGAAACGTGAGATTTTATTTTCATTTTCGTATTTTTATTGTGTAAAATGCCTCGACGGTATTCAGAAGGTAAACAAAATATGATTTTAAACCTTATTGACTATTTCACACAGGAGAGAGATGATAATTACTTGTTCCCTTATGCCGACTAAAACACTCATTTCCTTAAAAATCGGGGATTTCGATGATCTATCATCATGAGAAACACAAAAAAATCAACAAAATTGAGACAAGAATAACGTGAAGTCCAGATATTTTTAGGCTGAGGTAAAGCGAATCTTGAATCCTCCGATAACGCTGGTCCAATCGAATTTTTGATTTAAGCTTAGCTTTACCTTAAGAAAATTAAAAATTTTATTGGTGCAATCGGATCATGATGAATTAAAAAAATTATTAGAAAACAATTCTGAACGTGCTCTAAAGAGCGCTTTGAAACGTACTTGCATCAATATTGCCTAACTTTAATTAAAAATGTGAACAACATTGAATTTATATGAATTAGCTACGACAACCCTTTTTTCCAAGTCATGACGTCATTGATGACGTAAGTACAAACCCTTGTGAAACGTTCTTTATATACTTCGTTTCACCAGGGTTTGTACTTTCGTCATCAATTGCCTTGCCTTTTTTAACAAATTTAAAAGGTCAAAAACAAACTGATACAAATTAATGACGTCAAAAAGGTTGGTCGTTTCTTAAAATCAAAATGGCTGCTGTTCAGCAGCTGATTTTTTAAAGCTACAATAATAATATCCTAAAATATGGGTTATGAAATTATGTCATTTTTTAAACTTGTCAAAAAAATTGTTTTGTCAAAAGTAACGTGAGATTTTATTTTCATTTTCGTATTTTTATTGTGTAAAATGCCTCGACGGTATTCAGAAGGTAAACAAAATATGATTTTAAACCTTATTGACTATTTCACACAAGAGAGAGATGCAGGAATTAACCTGTTACCACTTACTGCAGTTTTAGAGGTAAGTAGATTTGTTTATTCTTGTGGTTTGTTATTGGGATACATATTAAAATGTAATTTATGACTATATATCTTTGCATGCTGTAGAGAGTAGCTGATGCCCTGGGAGTCGAAATTATCACTGTTCAAAAGATAAGTTCGCATGGTATCAGAAACAATGAGGATTATAAAGCAGCCGAATTTTCGATTTAAGCTTAGCTTTACCTTAAGAAAATTAAAAATTTTATTGGTGCAATCGGATCATGATGAATTAAAATTTTTATTAGAAAACCATTCTGAACGTGCTCTAAAGAACGCATTTAAACGTACTTGCATCAATATTGCCTAACTTTAATTAAAAATGTGAACAGCATTGAATTTATATGAATTAGCTACGACAACCCTTTTTTCCAAGTAATGACGTCATTGATGACGAAAGTACAAACCTTCGTGAAACGAAGTATAAACATATTTTATCCATATATTGTTTAGAGGTTATATTATTTGTCTTTTTGATTTATGTCATTAATAATTTGTCAATGTAATCAGAACGTCACGTTTTGCGAATTAAAGCCTATTTCTTTAAAAGGTATTTTTTATTACACATACCCAACTGAATAAATTCACTTTAACAAAATTAAAAAAAAAGAGTTTTTTTCTGTGATTTAAGAAGATTCTGATATTACTTTTATATTTAATAATAAAAATTCCGATGAACAGTTTAAATAATAATCTAGAAGTTATATAGGAAACTTCCTAAAACACTTCCTTAATTTTGTTAAAGTAGATATATTCGGTTTTTTCTAAAAAGCTACTTATATGTGAGTGTACAAATAAAAATACATACCCAGTTTAAATTTCGTCTCAATTTGATAATCGGCCGCTCCAGGCTTAAGTTGAAGATGGTCTCCAATTAGAATCAGATGTTTACAATGTTTTGTCAAAGCGGCGACGATGTGAGCTTCCAAAACTTCTGCTGCCTCTTCCACTATGACTATGGGACTTTTTAAAGCCTAAATAATTTAAATGTAAAAAAAAAGTGAGCGGCATTTCTGCTTAATCTGTTTTGAAAATATTTATGTCCATTATGACGCAAAATGAGACAAATTTGACAAAGGTATCATATAATATGGTTCCGTTTTACAAACCTGAAGTGACGATTGCAAACGTGCCGCTCCAGTGGTAGTCATTCCAACGACGAGATGCTGCTTCATAAGTTGAGTATCTTCTATGTCGCGCAAGCCATTGTAAACGCGATATACTTCTCTAAATTTATGTTCACAGTCTTCGTACTTCCGCCTGCAAGAAAAGTTTTTGTTTTGTAAAATTAAAAAAAAAGGGAGCAAAACTAGAACTAGCGATAAATCAGACATAAAAAACAGGATTTTATGATTTAACTTATAAAAAAATCTCTCCGCTCTACAGTATGTTCACAAAATACATTTATACACGTCTGACAAACCAATTTCTTAGGTGCCAAGATTTTCAGTGCGATAAGGAGATGTCAAAGGGGAATACAGCGGGTAGGGCATTCGTGCGAAGATTGACGGCAGTGTTGCCGATCTATGGGGAATTCCCCCAAACGTGAGGAATTTTATAAATATGCGGGGACAAATCGGGGAATAAAATTTATGGTGAATTCGGGGAAATCGAGCCATCAACATTTTTTAAATAAAATAAATTCCAAAATAATTTAAACTAGTATAATATATAAATGATTTTTATTTGTTTTGTAATATTTTAATTATATTTAAATAAAATTAATAATGTGAATTAACATCCTTATATTATTTCTCTAAAGAGTATTATTATTTATTTTGGTAAATTTAGTTTCAAAATAAAATTTTATTTAAATTATCGCGCTATTATAGAAAATGGGGAATAAGTAAGGATTTTTCAAATTACTAATTGGGAATGTGGTGAATTTTAATTCTGCATGTGGGGATGTAAGCTGAAAGCTGCGGGCATTATCAGCAGTATCAGCCGGACCCCGGACGTTAAAGGACTGATTGTCAATCGCATTTTTTGTAGATTTTTTACGGTATTTTCGTTTTTATGTTGTCATCACTGTGGTATTTAATACAACAGTAATTAAAAGGTTGTTGAATTTTTATCTGACTTAAGCCTAAAAATAAAATAAAAACTGCCATTCAAAAAAATAAACTCATGAACATTTTTAAAAATTTATGTAATTAATAATAATCTTAATAACAAAAAAATTACTCTAAAAATAAACTCAAAAGCATTTTCATTTTAATAAATGCTCAAAGACATCCGTCCTAACATTCGACAATATCTCCGGAGTAATGGAGTTAGTAATGTCGAATATTTTTGCCCTTAACTAAATTAACATGCCTCTCATCTGGATACCTGTAAACTAGTTGAGTTAATTGGCCCCACAAAAAGTCCAGAGAAGTCAAATCCGATGACCTTGCAGGCCATGGTATGGTACCTCTGCCATAAATAAGACGTTGAGGAAAAGTCCTAGTCTAGTTCTAGTTTTATAAAATATATGATATTTAAAACATTTCTAAAATTGTTAATAAATATTTTACGGAATGGCAACACTGTCGAAACTAGCTAGACACTTGTACTGAATCACTGCACAGTGGGGCGATCCTACAGTAATGTTGGACATTGGAAGAAAAAATAAAACTTTTAATTTTGAATTTTTATTGTATTGTTTATACGAAATAAACCCTTTTTAATTGAACAGATTGATTTTTACCCATATTATTGCATTGGTCTTTACATAAAGCGTGGTTATAATTGCTATGTCAAAAAAAAAACCCTTGGCTTATTTAATCGGTCTCTTATTTTATTTTATAAATTATTGTTGCTTTCAGTACAGTACAGTGTATATTTTTTTACATTGAGCAACGATCACGATCGCTTAGAAATAATCTCTTCAGAAGAAAAAGAACTTCTAATGGAAACATAAAAAAACTTGAGATTAAACTGTGAAAGGCTTTCGCGGCCATTGTCTAATGTTTCAATGGTTTTTGGGCTGTTAGGCCGGCGTCGATTGTCTGGTTGACTTGACGTTTCGCCAACCGCTTCGGTGACGTATGCGAACTATGAGCATACTGTCAAGAGCAAGCTTCTGAATAACCGCTCCGAGTCTACCAGTAATGCGCAAACATGACATAAACTAGTTTGACTATATATTCTTTCAGCTTTAAACATTATAAATAAATAGATAGATCGATTTTTAAAATTTTTACTTCTAGATATTTTTGTTTATAGTTTTAGTTTTGCGTTTGTAAATTTAATAATTTACAAAATAAAATTTATAAAACATTGAAAATTGATATTATGTCTTTACAACCACGATTTTATTTGCAAGAATACATATGCTATGTCAGGGTTTTCCGTATAATTGCACACCATTTAAAATCTTTACTTTATAGATAGAAAATAGTTTATAGAAAGTTGCGATTTTCATGAAGTTTTCATGGTGTAAGATAGAAAAAGAAATGATGAAAATTAACAAATCACTATATTGTTTTTTAAATGGAACACCCTGTATTATGATTGAAAATTCAAATTCTGCTAATCTTCTCTTAAAAATACTATGTTCGGAAAAAGTTGCATTTGAATTTAAAATCTGTTCCTATAAGCCATAGTTAGCCATGGATACAACTCAAAGTTTGGCAAAGTCAAGTCCGTTAGCCATGTCGTCTGAAACAAACAAAATATAAATATTTGACAAAAGTCAATTTTGGGTTGTATCCATGGCTAACTATGTCTTATAGGTTTTAAATTCAAATACGCTGTTTCCATGAAGATTGCAAATGTGCCTACGAATGTGATTTGTATTCCGATGCTTTTTTCTATCTTACCTATTTCATGAAATTCCTTTCATAATAATAAAGGAATTATAGGGAAAATGACAATAAAATCATCCCACCCGATATCAGGGAAATTGCTTAAAAAATTGCTGATTATGATGTAGTTCAATAAATATTCAATTTGCTTTAAAACGACACCAGAAGCAGTTCTTAGGCCGTAGAAACGAGTATTAATGAATGTCGGCCTACCTATCACTCCACGTGCGCCGTCGTCCGTCGTCGATTGGCAGTGAGGAAATTGTTGTCGTTCTCTTTTCAATCTGGGGCCATACCATATGTATCTTACTCTATTGCATTAAAAATCGCGTTTTGAGCTCTTGCCTTGCCAGACGTCTATATTAAAACCTCGAGATTCTTAGGTGAAAAAAATTGAATAAAAATATTGACAAATAGCGGGCGACTATTAATTACTAAGATACTTGAACCTAAAATTGTAAGTCGAAACGCCATACCTGTCCCTGATCGTCTTGATCGCTTGCCCTTTGCATTCCAGTGCTTTCTATTTTGACAGCAGTAATGCACATGTCTTATTTCCGCAAAAAGAATAGAATTATTTACTGGTAAGACTAACTACATTAAAAGTAATTCGTACACTACAGATCCAGTTTATTTTCCCACAAAGGATTGAATTACAAACAACAAAGCCAGAAGATCATTTTACTAGTACGTTTACTGTTTTAGTAACAAAAATGCAAAATACTTTATCAGATCACCTATAATTTTATAAGCGGTTATAAATAAATTAAAAAAAAATGTTTTTATGTGCCCATCACTAGCGAGGTTATAGCGAGTACATACCTTAACTGAATCGCATACTGATCGGTCCAGTAGAGGTAGAGCTGCCATCTGTCATCGGGGCGCATATTGAATGGATTTTGCAAATCTATATGCCTTGGTTTTCTTCGGTCACGACGGTCTGCAAACTTGGCGAGCTGAGTCTAAAGTGGTAAAACAAAACATCAAAAATGTTCCAATTTTTTTACTATAACCTGGCCATTTTAAGGGTGACGTCATTAGTCCGTTGTTTAAAAAAGAAAGGACATAAATAAATTTAATAATTTTAGAGAGTTAGATGTCATAAAAATGACAAAATGGCAAAAATTTAGTTTAATTTTTTATTTTAATTTCAACTTAACAACGGTGACCGACTTGCCACCGAACCGTGGATTAGTATTTTTGATTTTTGTTTTTTTTTGGTTTTTTTCTCCTTTTTTGCTGCAGGTGATCTGCAAGTTCATAGGGGTCAATAGGGCTGAGTAGGCTCAATTCGCTATACCCGGGACCTGGACCGAAGTGGTTATTTTCTAGAAAATTTCAAGGCGAGTACTCCCAAAGAAAACATATCCAAACATCCGCCACAACATATTTATAAAAATATGTAATTAAAATAGTATATCATAGTTTCAATGACGCTCTTAGAGCTTTCTTTCAAAATAGGGATTATAATGTATAACCAGTTTATTTTAAATAAGAAATTTATAGCCGTTTTTATCAAAAAGGTTTAAGATAAATAAAG
Organism: Listronotus oregonensis; assembly: GCA_019359885.1. Lineage (NCBI taxonomy): Eukaryota > Metazoa > Arthropoda > Insecta > Coleoptera > Curculionidae > Listronotus > Listronotus oregonensis. Next base: position 26,587 of record JAHBCN010003065.1, on the reverse strand, counting down.
CTTCTACTTGACAAGTAATTATAATTTTCACAATATAAGTCATCAAGTATACAATAATAACTGAACCAAATTTATCGCAATCGTCCAAAAAGTCAGTAACCATGGTTACAAACGTAACTGATCAATAAAGAGACCTTTTCTTTAGGGGCATTTGCTTACATTATTATAAAATTAAAATGGCCCGATTAGAGTTTCCTAGTTTAAAACATTCTACGTATTTATGAATACAAAATTAAACATTTAATTTAAAATACAGTGGACAACCAAGAAAAATTAATGTTTAACTCACTGAGATATAGTTAAGATCAGTTTCTGTTTCCCAGATTTCCAACTGTATTTGTTCCTGACGAAGAATTAGGTCTAAATTTTCTTCATGTCCGGTTAACTTTTCCAATTCCTTTGTTAAAATGTTTAACTTATCCTGTAACTGTTGTAAAGTTATTAAAGGCCTGTAAGCCCTACGTGCTACAATGTTATTAAATATGTCATCAAGCCAGTCTATGTTGATGTTCTCCTCCTCTAAAAGATCTTCTGGGTCTACTGCATCTGCAGCGGCAACTTCCATATTTTGAACGCCTTCTTGTGCCTGTAAGATAAAAAATTATTTTAAAAACCTTAAAGTAAAACCAAGTTATTTTATAGTTTCTATAAACTTGTCGGTTCTTGTTACTAAAACTAAATTACAGTATAGTCTGTCTCAAAGTATATCGCTATGGCTTTTGACGGACAATACCCCAATAAACCTTTAACGATTTTATTACCTATTGTTATTGGGTAAACCCATTATTTGATAATGGCAGGGGTGGGCCAGGTATTTCTTGAGTATTGACCATTGGGTATATAAATATTTCGGCTAATATTTTAGTGGCAGTGTTGAATAACCATTTTTACTGTGCGTTTCGAAAAAGTTGTTTTACGAGAATATAACTATGTCGCGTCGAAATCATTTGTCATTAGATGCAAAGCAGGTTGTGAAAAATGTGTATGAAACTTTAATCAGAAGACGACTAATTAAACAAGAAGCTTTAAAAGAAACCTGTCTACTTACAAAACCAAAAATATCATCGATAAGGGATATTATTATTAGTGAAGAATTGAACAAAAGAAAAAAACGTAGTGATTTTCAATCTCACCGTATAGACAATAGTGATCAGGACCTAATAAGAAGGAAAATATATTGTCTTTATGAAAGCGGTGTTGTTCCTACCTTGGATAAACTGAAAAAGAAGCTAGACGAAAACGAAACCAATATATATATATTAGCCGTGCCACCCTCCATACAGTTGTTTGTAAAATGGGATTTAAATACCGCAAAATAGACAATAGACAAGTAGTAATGGAATCGCACAGATTACTCACTTGGAGATTTAATTACCTTCAAGAAATTAAAAGATATAGGTTAGAAAACAGATCCATAATTTCCTTCACCTTCAAATAAAGGAGAACGCATTACCATAGTACACGCTGGTTCAGAAGACGGATTTGTCCCAAACTGCTTGCTGTTGTCTGCAAAGAATATTTAGGATTTTAGCTTTAATTATCATGAGGATACAAGTGCAGAACTTTTTGAAAACTGGTTCCAAAATTATCTTTTAAAAAATATTCCAAACAACAGTGTTATTGTTATGGATAACGCAAGCTACCACAACCGTCTGCTACACAAGGCACCAGGTCCAGCAAGTTCAAAAACTGAAATCCAGGAATATTTGTTAGAAAATGATATTTATTTTGAATTCAGTTACAAAAAAGCGCAACTTTTGGAAATCCTAAATTCATATGCATTAAAAAACAATATGTATGTGATAACTTGGCTGAACAGGTTGGGCATACTGTCTTACATCTTCCTCCGTATCACTGTAATAGAGCATTTGTGAAACCAAGTAAAATCAAAGATCAGAGCAGAAAATGTTACACCTACTTTAAGTCCCAGTGTTTTAAATTTGATAAAAAATGTAATTTTAACATACCAGTTGAAAGCTGGAAAAATTTAGTACAGCACATTATAAACATTGAGGACTCTTACATTTCTATACAAAACAACATACATCCTTTTGTAATTAATCTCATTAATGACTCTGATAGTGAAATAGAATTAGATTTAAATATTTAGATTAAAAATGTAATTATGTATAGATAATATAGTTATAAATTTATTAACTCTTTGCATATATTTAATTTCTTAATGTAATTTTAAGATTATACCTACCTAAATAAACAATAAATTATAAATCGTTATATTATTAGAGTCCGTCCCCAATGTTCTGTTCTTTAATACCTACTGATTTGCAGTTTTATTGTTGTCAGCAGGTATAATCCATAAATGAAGGCAAAAGCTAAGACGGTATACTTTAAGACAAACTATACCTAAAATTGAATTGTGTTTTTTTTACTTTTCAGTAATCTGTACATTTCAATAATCTGGACATACCTTTTTCATTTAATTGTCCGGATTAAAAGGTTGCACATGGAGTAAAAAGCACCAGTTAATTTACCTGTCTTTGGGGATTTCTATCTCTTCTTATTTCTCGATCTCTAGTTTTTCCTTCCAATAACCACTTCTTAATATTATCCTGATTAGCCTTAGCAAACCAAGTATTTTCACAATCTTCTATAACGTCCCTAAGAATATTGAAGCTAATAAGACCTTCATTCATATCAATCTGGTTCAACGTTTCATTTAAGCTCTTGATTTGCTCCATGTAATCTCTAACCTCACGACGTTTTTGATGAACGGCAGCTGCTTGGTGAGTTAAATGTCTTCTCTTACTTGCCAAGTTATATATTTTAAGGTTTTCATTTTTAGACTGACCTCCGACACGTAAAATGTTGTCGGTCAGCGGAATAATGCCCTCCAAGAATTGATCTAGAGCGTGATTCGTATAACAGATAACTAGTATAGGAGTTTGATTGTACCAAGCGTGTCGGTTGTTGAGCAATGTATGGGCTATCTTAAGACCTGAAAGAATTAAACTAGCTAAACTAACTGAAAAGTAAACACTAACAGTGGTATTGTTGCAGAAACACATCTTGCAACCTGGAAGCTATTTTTTCTATAGCCACAAGTACGCAAAAATTCCTTCTTATTTTTTATTAAATAATAAAAATCTAAATTTAAACAATATATTTCCCCTTTAATTGTGACAACACCGCCTTAATAAATTCAAATCATTTTTAAAAATTCCTTTACTGATCTAAAATAACTAAGAAAACAAAGAAATCCGTTGCGTCGGCATGGTTTCCTAAACTCGTGTTGACATAGCGCATCCAATAAAGTCTCGAGATTTCGCCCGCCAGAAAACAAGCGCATGAAATAAAAAAAAGGAGTCGGATGGCAAGGTCCGTGCATCGGGGACAGGCAGTAGAGCTGTGTGTTTGGTGGAGTTAATCATGGCTGAAAAGTTCTCTAATTTTATTACTTTAAAACCGTAAAAAATCTATAGCATTTTCGGGAAATTTACCGAAATGTTTTTATTTAAATACCTTGATGGAATGTTAGTTTCCATAGTAGCTGATGCTACTTTCTCAGTGTTAGTACAAGAAAATTGGCTATCACATCTTTTCTCTGTAACCAAATCAAATTATAAGGTTTTGTATGAGGTGTACATTTCTTCGCTAAGTAAAGCTACTCAAGTATTTCTTTGGTTCAAATCTAATTTAACATGTTTAAGTAAAGTTCCAAGGTAATGTTAAGTGGTGATTAAAAATAAAGTAATGTGCAAGGAGGAGTTAACGGCAGTGGTGATTAGAGAAAAAGTGATTAGTGAATCAAAGTATAGAAGATTAACTCATGAACAAGGTAAAATCTGAACTGATAAGATATTTATCAATAATTAATACCGGGTGTTCCAAAATCTGTAAATAATTTCTAACTTTGACTTTAAACTTTTATTGTAATAGAAAAAAATTGTGTAGTAACGTCGATAGACTTACGCCTAGGGTTTTCTACCCGGCTACCCGGATTCGGGTATACCCGGGTATATTAAATTTTTAGTACCCGGGTACTATTTCATTGTTAGACCCGGGTACCCGGGACCCACTTTGATCCAAGAATTCATTAAAATTCTCAAAAAATTATAACCAAGTAGCGCCTTAAAAATAATGTTAGCAAATTTGCACTACAAACAATTAAAATTACTATAAAAGAATGCGGTGAGTTTTTTACAAAAATTTAGTACATTTGTGGTTAGGTTTGGTTAAGTCACCGTATTTTGATTTTATTTCGTTTGAGTTTGATTAAATAGTTTTATTTCTATTATTTTCATATGAGTGTAGAAAATATTTGGTTTGAAATTCTAGTATTGTTCGGTAAACGGTGAGTAATTAAATTAAATATTATTAATGCAAAATTTTTAAAAAAATATTTAGTGGATAACCAATAAAATTTTACTAAATGATAGTTTACTTTTCGTAGGCAAAATGGATAGACCTGTTTCTGGACTATGAAAGTATTTTTAAAAATATGATTCTGTATTTGGAATCAGTACAATGCTCAATTTGCCCAAAAATATTATCCTATAAAGGCTCTTAAACAAGTGTTTTATTAACATATTTAGATTAAGTACATAAAATAAAGATCGAAAAACAGAACTTTACGTGCGAAAAGGAAGTGCCATCGACATCGTCTTCTCAATCTGAATCTGAACAAAGTTCAAGCCTGGTTTAAAAAAGACCGCGAAAACCAATTTTTTTTACTTTGTACTAAAATTTTCGAATTTGTTTCATCTTTTAACATAACAAATAGTTTCAGTCATAAAAAGTTTTTTTAGTTTTTAATCAAATTATGAAAACAAGACTGTTTAACTGTGTGTGATTTTTAATTTTCAACTGTGTCAGAGAAGAAAGTTTATTCAGTTATATTTTTGTTATTATATAACAGAATGTATTGTAGTAAAATGTCATTTTAGTTAGTAATTAGTTAATGAGAACAAGACCGTTTAACTGTGACTGATTTACTATAAGTTAAGAAGACTTACTGACATACTTTACTCTTTTCAAATTAAATAAAACATGATTATAAGAAAATTGTCTCTTTTTCTGCAAAAATTGCAAATACCCAGGCACCCGGGTTTATGAAAAAATAATACCCGATACCCGGGTATTAAAAAGGGTCGGGTAAGCGAAAACCCTAGTTACCCCTTCTTGCTAATTTAAAATAAATCTTTCGTCGATTTTTTAAGTAAATTTCGTAGTTTTTTTCTCACATTTTTTTAAAATTAAACTTTAATAAATTTTTAAAAAGCTGTTTTTGTAATTAGATAATAAGTTACGTTTAATTTTTCTAACTTCTTGACAAATGAATTAGGGCTGTTAGTGCCTAGTAAAAGAGTAATTTTAAACCTTCCTTCCTTCTCGAATATTGTTAAAAGTAAACAAAAATTCAAATTATTTGTCAAGGAGAAATTTTATTTTGAAATTGTTGATACGCCCCCTTGCCGTTGTAACGAAATAATTTGTATTGTAAGTAGTAGTTAGTAAAATTTATTTTAATAAAACTTGTGTATATTTATGCTATTCTAGTGTCTCAATTAGCAATAGTAATTCTACGGGGCATCCAAACGTTAAATGTTTGTGTGTTTGCAGTTCATATTTAGCCGATAGCAGAGTTGGTCGGCAACTACTTATGGTGCGGAGGCGTACCAACTAACGTTTTCCCATTAGGTATTCCTTCTGATCAAATAGTACCCGGAATTTTTTAATAAAACAAAAACGGTTTAATTATTATTTAATTCGCTTCAAAGTAAACTCATCTTAAAAACACTTTTCATACGCTGATTTAGAAATTTTATAGTAGAAGAGCTGGTGAACAATTTTGAATAGGTTCTTAAGTCACTTTGAAAATGTGTGTAATTGTCCTTGAAGGACCTCCAAACATAAATGTCGAGGCCTGGCTAAAGGGTAGCGGCCAGCTACCAACCCTTGAATTAAAAAAATCCAAGGGTTCTAGTAAGTAATACATTTTTTAAGTCTAATATAGATTTTTAAGCAAGGCGCAAAACTTACCTAGAAAAGTCTTTCCGGTTCCAGGAGGACCTTGTATAATACAAAATTCTTCAGTCAAAGCCGCTCTAAAGGCACTGAGTTGCGACTCGTTTAGATTATAAAATTTGTCCTGCTCCGGAACGTTTAGAGACCAAAATCTAGTTCCTTCTATGTCGTAAAACACTGGTTCATCCTTAAGAAGGTATTCTGGTGGGTGTGACTCGGTTTCAACTTTAATTATATATCTTTCCATAGGGAAGGTTTCAGTATCCATTCTTTTTAGTACACCCAACACCTGGTAGTATGGTTCAAAGTACACACTGCTTTCAACCATTAAATAATCCACTTCGTAATTTATTGCTACTTGTTCTTGAAAGCCAACAACAACTAAACCCTTTTCTAACATTTTAATATCTCGTTGAACGATTTTTCCAAATAGTAAACTTTTAAAGTTGTCGCAAGTAAAGCAAACTAAAGATCCAAACATGAATCTTTTCGAGTTTTCATAAGTAAATGACCGTTTTTTCTTAGTGAAGTCAAATCGCAGTCTGTAACAGTTGCATTCATTTAAGGTTTCCACACTTAAAAACCTTACAGGCGAGTAAACCTGAAAAAAATATTGTTTTAAAATAAAAAGCGGCAAGCGACAATGTTGTGGAGGAGTGCCCACGTATATGGGGAAAAGTTGAAAAAGTGTGCAGTTGTAAACAGGAAATAACAGTTTATGAATTTACCAGAATGGCGCTCGCGTACATAAGAGGTATGTATAGTTTGTCCAAGCTAACATTTTTGTGTTGGCTTACATGTTCAAAAACAAAAATTACTAGACTCAACGTCAAAATCAGCTGATTGGCGTAAATCACCCAGTAATGGATTAACGGCGTTTCAATTTTTGTATTAAATTTTTTTTTGTGTTTGGGTGTGTTATTTCGTGTTTTAAAGTAATTAGTGAGATTAGAGATTACTCTGCAGTGTTTTTATTTTTTTGTGTGGACTATTTGACATTTTGTATATTTAATAATTTATTTTATGTTGGACTAAGTTTTTATTTTTATTGGTTTTAAGAAAAAACCACTAGAATAGATATTTTTTAGTGTATAAATCACAATGATTACTGTATTTCCAGTTTGGAAAAGCTTCGAAACCCACTTCAGAGCTGTGATGAGTCGGAGGTAAGAAAATATAACCTACCTATTAAATATTTTTTGAAAAATGATGCTATCAGAATAGTGATCTTGCAAAAGGTAAAATAACTCGTTTTAAGAGTATCATAATCTAAAAATACATCCTCAGATGTGCCAAATATTTTAAGATTTAAATATATTTATGAATGTATTTTTTAGGATCGCATAGAGGCAGTTGCTAACAATATAAGAAGCAAAATATGAAATTTATAAGTAACTTAGGTTTAATGGAAAAACCAAATGTGCAACGCATGAGAAGAAAATTTTCAAAAGGTTTTATGGAAAATGAAGATTTGGGAGAAAATAAAAATCTTTGGTCGTTTCTCGATGAAACCTGATCTTCTCAAAGCTCTTTCTGCAGGTCTTGGCAGGATGACAATGTAGGTAATTGCTCGAAAGTTGCCTTCTCCGATTTTGACCAATTTGTATACGGGGTTTTTAGGGCGTGGTTACGAATCTGAAAAATATTTTTGGCAACGTTTCGTTTTCGAGTATTTATCATCAAAGTTGAAAATCAAACTAACCTTATTTTCACTATATTCCCCTTCTTTTGTACACAATTCTGATTTTTATAAAGTGGCACAATATTTTATAAACACCCTTTTAAAACCTTATATTTTTATTTAGTTTTACACCTTTTTCCATTAAATTAGTGAAACTTCACTTTCAAGCGGGCGGCCAGATTCCCTAGTGTATACATGGTTGCGCCACGATCCGACGTGTGAAAGTGTAGGTTTGCAATAAAATGGAAAAAAGGTGTAAAATAGATATAAAAACAAGTTTTTAAAAGGTGTCTTTAAAATATTATGTGCCAATTTAGTGTAAAAATCAAGAATTCTGTGCAAAAAGAAGGAGCAATAGTGTAAATAAGGTTAGTTTGATTTTCAACTTTGATGATGAATATCACGAAAACGAAACGTTGCCGAAAAAATAGTTTTTCAGATTCGTAATCAGAGCCCCAAAAAACCCCCGTATACCAAATTTGGTCAAAATCGGAGAGGAGGCAACTTTCGAGACAATTACCCAATGTATAATTTGGTGGAAAGGTAAAACATTCTAATGACTAATTATACGCTAGAAAAAAAATGTACTTTCCCACACTTAAGGAAAAATTGAAGGGCCCATTTTTTTTTAAATCACAAGGTAAAGCACTTTTACAATCCTCCAATAAAATTTTGTTTTGCCTTATAAATTATCACAGTTTTACAAAAAAGCTTCCTTTTTACACCGACAAGCTGTAGAAGACCTGTTTCTCTTTTAGGAATATTTTTACAGCTTCTGATCCGAAGCATTAGCTGTCATAATTCCTTCTTTTGTATATCCCAATTAGAGCAAATTAAAAGTCTACTCAGATGCATCCCTTTATTGTCCACTTCACATTTCCCACTTTTCCACACCTTCATCTCTAGAGTTTCGAGACTACGAAATCTTATATTTACATCTGACTTCACTCTAGACACTCGTAGTATGTGAACACTTAGACTTTAAGCATAAGGGGTATCCTAAGAAAAATACACATATATGACAGATTCGGTAGATACTCAGTTAGGGTCTTTTCATACATAGGACATATGATTAAACCTGTAGCTCTTAGACAACATTTAACTACAGAACACACTTGCTGCATTCTTATGAAACATTAAAGTATATTTAATTAAAAAACTAATGAAATACTTATATTTTCCTTAGATACATTATTCTACATGCTGGTTCAGAAAAAGGATTTGTTGATGGTGCCAGTAGAAGTTTTAAATCTAAAACAAAAACAGGATATTATCATGGCGAGAGGAAAGCTGAAAATTTTGAAAAGTGGGTTAGAGATGACCTACTACCTAATTTGAAAAGGCCTTCATAAGTCATTTTAGGTAATACCATAGTAGGTTGTTAGAAAACTGGCCATATAGTGGCGGGAAGAAAGAAAATATGATTAAATGGTTAAAACACCGAAATATTCCTTTTGCAAAATCGGCGACAAAATAGATTTTGTGGTGCTTGATTCAGCGCCTACCAAAGTCTCCCAAATCTTATGTCGTCGATGCTCTTATTCAGCAGGGTGGTCATCAAGTGCTGTGCTTGCATCCATATCATTGTGAACTTAATGCTATTGTAATGGTATATATTTAAAAATAATAAGACATTCCCTATTTTATGGGACCCACATTATTAGTATATTAATAAGGTATATGGTAATAAAAATCATCTACAAGTTATCTTCTTTTTACTTTTTAGCTTTTCTTTATTAAACTACCTTACTGCTTTTAATAAAAAACTAAATATTAAATGACTATTTCATTTAAACACATTACATCAATTACCACAGTAGTTGCCAAAATGCTTGAACTCACAAGCATCCATTTACAGTCCAGCTGCTAAAACGCCAAACCTACCACTTTGTCTGCTCTCTTATCTTAAAAGTGTCCAGACTAGTATTTTGGTGGTCAGATTGCATACATTTTTTCTTTCGTCATTACATACTTTTGCTTTTTTCATAAAAACCCCTGGTGGACACTGCCACTTCCAAACCCTTAAACACGACCTTCCAACGTTTTTGATAAATTTATTTTATAAAATATAAGCATCTTATTGGTTAATGATACTGAATAAAATAAATGATTATTACTGTTTTGTTTTATTTATTTTATAATTTAATATAGGAAGCAGCTAATGAAGTTACATCAGATGAAAATAAACGACTTATCATTGGCATCTTTAAAAATTGTAAATTTGCATAAGGGATATGAACCATCCCTTATAGTAAGATATTTTATCAAGATATTTCAATTCAACTTAAAGAGTTTGCCCAAATATAATAAAACATAACAGGTCTGTTTGATATTCAGAAATAGTGTACACTATTTTAATTTTTTTTACGTACCTAAGCCTCTAATAGGTGTATTTAGGACTAAGTTACAAAAATGTAAAATATGTAAACTATTTCTAAATAACAAACACTTAATAAATTACTATTAATCTGCACTGGATAGGCGAAAATGATAATTTTTAATAAAATATTATGGCCAAACATCAAGCTTTCACAATTTATGCAAATATATGAACAGCAAGAAAAAAATACTAATGAATTTAGTTATTTTAATCTAACAACATTTTTTTTTAAGACAATAAAATTTTAAAACTCCCTTCGCTCAGTACGGTCCTGACTAAAATTCTTATATCAGCCAACTTAAATCTGAAAAACAAAATTTACTAATATGTAGGGATGTTCACATTGCCAACCTAAAAATGTTAGCTTGGACAAACTATAGTATTGGCGATTTCAACAACCGATTAGGGCGCTGTGATACGTAAACAAATATGGACTGAAATACGTATAAGATTTCTTTTGCACCGGCATGCGGCAGTTGTATTCTGCTTCCTTTTGGTGTAAGTTACAGTAATTATTGACGATCTTATTGTGTTTTATGTATATTGTGATCAGTTTTTGCAAATTTTTAAATTATTTTTGTTTTAAAGCAGTTTCATTTTACCTCATATTATTCATTTTCAATGAAAAAGTCTAACTTTAATAAGAACATAATCTCACGAACGGCAAGAATTTAACAGAATTCCGGCATCAAACAATGTAAACAAACAGGAGATCGATAAATGTCATACGCGTTTTCTTAGTCCATATTTTTTCCGCCCAGAGGGCGTCTAGATTCTTGAAATCGCCAATAGGTTGTAGACGAGGAGAAGTGAGCCAAAGTGAAAGCGGACCTTTTTTTTCTTTGTCTACTTCTCTATCCTATTCTAATAATTTTTGGTGCCTACTTTATAATGTGCCCTCTTGAGACAGTAGCACCACATTAATAACAACTTTTGACGGGCACTTTTAACCACAGAGTGGGTTTTTCTTACCTCTACCCTCCATACAGCTGCTAAATATATTTTCACGGAAAATATTTTCGGTGTAATGCCATTTAAAGTTTATGTCAGGTTCTTTAAATGAGGCGTTAGACCAAAACAACTTTTTGACTGGTCGTGAGGAAGCGTTGCCACATTTTTTTAGATTTTTACTTTTTTGGTAGATTTCTAGTTTTTTGTTGTAATTCGATAAAGAATTGGGATATAAAACTAGACTCCAGTGTAGTAAATTTGCTCGCTTTATGCAGTGATGTGTCAGATGATATTAAAGAGTTCCGCCATGCAATAAGCTTATTAAGGATTACGATGGAAAAATAAAATATAAAAACATCTCTAATGTTGCAAAGCAAAATGTGTTTGTCCATTTTGAACGTAAAATGCGAAAGAGTTTTTGCAGCTTTTAATCGCATTAAAGTTGACGTTTAATATAAGTTTAAAAAAATTGTCTTTCAATATTATTTGCCAAAGAAGGTTTGAAGGACATTGAAAAGTGGACCAAATCTGATCCAGGCAAACATATGTTAAAATTAATAAGTGCTAAATTCTGTATCAAACTATTAAATATCACACTTATGAAAATTACAGAAGTAGATTTTGTTTAGATTTTAAAGTGTAATATTTACTGTATTATATTTTATGACTACAGCTAATTTTGAATTTTTTAAATAATAAAAATATATACCCGTTTATATTTTTATGTGTTTTTCCTAATACCTATATATCAAAACAGAAATGAGAAATGTATTAAATAAAAAAAACAGAATTTTTATCTGTCATCACAAATTAACTAATACTTTTCAAAACCTGTAACAGGGGTATATGTTATTGGCAAGGTGCGAAGTATATGGTGGGGACAGCTGAATCGATTGCAGCGCTCGCTGTGGTCAAATTTTTCAATAAATTATGCTTGATTCAAATATAAACTATTAGAAAAAAATAATAAAAATGGTGCATAATAGTTTTTATGTGCTTAAATGTCAGAATACTGGCAGAAATAGTTACTTCAAATTTTATACATTTTCAACTGCTAGTTGGAAATTAGAAAAAAGGTCAAAATAAATAAATGCATTTAAAAGAAAAAAGTAAGTAGCCGAATGACGTTCGGGTTTCGAGGTTACGCGAACTTTTAAATTTGACGTAACAAGAAAAATGTATGTTATGTTCCTTCTTTTCCTGAAATTTTTTAATGGACTGTATTAGTAGCGTACATTTAGGATGTTTATTCCTTGTTTTAAAAAGAAAAAGATTCTTTTTAATAGACTAAGTAGTGTCTGTGTAGTCTCCTGTGATTGTGAATAGAGAAAATGGCTATAAAGCCTTCAAGTAAGTAAGAAAAAGCCCTAGACTCGTAAGTTTTCAGGTGATTTTTAACTTATCGGAGCAATGGCCGATTTTCGTTTAAGGTTAATAAAAAAACTATTCATCAATTGAAAATAAATTATTATTTTTAAAAAGCCTGTTTTATATGCTACATTTTTAAATATATTTTTTTATTTTTTATACTGACATTTGTAATATTATTTAACTGTCATTTGCATTAGTTACACCGGATAACCTTTTCTCAATAATAAGTTCTGAAAACTTTTTTATTACACTTGTTATACTTACTTTCTAAGCTTTAAAATTGTTTATTCACCATTGATATTGTACTTCACTTTTACAGTGCTGAACAGGTCTATATTTATTAATTTACGAAAAATAAATATATATTATACGTAATCTTACTCCTCTTCCATGGATTGGAAGCATGATTTAATGCAGCCGTCAGATGTCGTTGTCATCGCGCACGGTGCCAAAAACAGAAATGAGAAATGTATTAAATAAAAAAAACAGTGAAAAAAAAAAAATTTTTTATCTTTCATCACAAATTAACTAATACTTTTCAAAACCTGTTACAAGGGTATATGTTATAAGCAATCGTGCATGTTCGGATGCTTGAATGTAAGTTAATTTTGGATTTTTAAATAATAAAAATATATTACCGTTTATATTATGTGTTTTTTCTAATACCTATAAATCAAAACAGAAATGAAAAAATATATTAAATAAAAGAAAAGTGAAATAAAAACCAACATTTTAAATCTTTCACTACAAATTAACTAATACTTTTCAAACTTTGTTACAGGGGTATATGTTATAAGCAATCGTGCATGTTGGGATGCCTGAGTGTAACTAGCAAGGACATCCGTAATTAAAGGGGAGTTGGAAAAGGCAGGAATAAGACTGACTGTATTAGTAGCGTACATTTAGGATGTTTATTCCTTAAAATAATAGCGTGAATTTGAAACATCTTTTCAATATATAAAAATACATCATCTAGGACCGTCTTGACCAAGTGAAAAGCTACGAGTAGGGCCAAGTTATACTTGTTGGCTTGTACATTTAGTTAGCACTACTCTTACCTTGATGTCATCCAATTTCTTCCAGTCTTTTTTCGGTTTTGTCTGATTGCGCAAAAACCCACAAATGCCTCTACGTAAGGGCGCTACAAAATCCTCTCTTAAAAGCCTAAACTGTATATCAAGATACTGATTAATACTATCATATGGTCTGTCTACAATATTTGGTCTTAAGAAAGGAGAGACATCTGTAATAATTTCTTCGACACTGGGTATAATTTCAATATCACGGAAGTTGTCAGGAGGTTCCATATCTGCTGGAATCATCACGTTTTGTTCTTTGGCCTGGCGTTTAACTTCTAAAGTTTGAACGGTTAGTTCAACGATATCCAGCATGCTCATCGTTTGAGCTTTTATTTCATCGGATATGTGTATGGAATGAGCTCCTTCGATTAGAGGAAAAACGGCACTCATTGTTGTTAATAGTTTTCTTATAATTTCACAATTTGTTGGAATTAACTCCTGTACCTTTTTGGAAAGACTTAATAAATTAGACCAGAAATCGTCTGGATCAGCCCAAAAATATCTGTTTCGCGCTTTTTCTTGTGGAGTCTACAAAATAAATTATATGGTAATTGTCTTGAAAGTGGCCTCAACTCCGATTTTGACCAAATTTGGTATATGCTTTTTTTTCGGGACGCTGATAACAAATCAGAAACGTTTTGATTTCGAGATATCCATCATCAAATTCTTGATTTTTACACTAAATTGGCACACAATATTTTATAAACACCTTTTAAAAACTTGTTATTATATATATTTCATATCTTCTTTTACTTTAATTGCAAATCTTCACTTTCAAACGCCGAAACCATGTATACACTAGGGCATTTTTCAGCAAACATGGCTGTCCCGTTTGAAAGAAAAACTTCGCAATCTAATGGAAATGTTTTTATAAAATATTGTTTGCCAATTTAGGGTAAAAATCATACATTGTGTGCAAAAATAAGGTGGAATATAGTGTAACTGAGGTTAGTTTGATTTTCAACTTTGATGATGGATATCTCGAAATTGAATCGTTCCGACTAAAAATTCGTTACAGCGCCCCAAAAAACACCCCTATAGAAAATAAGGTCAAAATATTATCACGATTACATCTATTTAACGAACAGGGGTATTAATAAGGGACAATAAGGGCAGCTAAGTTCGCGCGTTGAAGTCAAAGATCATTAATTGGCAATTAATGCCCGAGTTATATATTAAACATATAATATGGTAAATTTTGGAAATCATAATTTTTCACAGTGGCGGCTCGTGGTCAATCTTTCGGGGAGGTCATTAGTTAAAATTTTAAATGCATGTGGCTTAACTGATTTGCAGTTAAAAAAAACATAACTAAAGGATTCAATTTTAGGCATTTTATTTCACACAGCTGTTTACTCCAAGGAAAAAACAAGAAAGAAAATTCAAACATAAATAAATAACAAAAAAACACCTCGAAAAATGCGTCATTTTCCTATTCGCGGCTGTTGATCCAGACCATGCGATTACATGCTTCGGAAAGCAGCCGAAATCGCCCAATCTTAAACTAGATCCGGAAATCTCGACTCGGCTCCGTTTAAACCAATGTGGTCATTGCAGGCTGCCAGCCCGGCTTTTTGCCAACGAACGAAACCACCGATCTGGAGATCGCTGCGCGAAGCTTGTGGAATCCAGTAATCGGTCAACGAGTTTATATGCTTAGAATCATAAAGGGTAATTTAAAAGACTAAAAAAAGTATATATTTGTTCATTTATATCATTATGTTTTTGTTCGGAAATATTAGTCAAAAATATTGGTAGGTCATTGACCAAACGACCTAATGGAGAAGCCGCCACTAATTTTTCATATATTTTTTTAAAATGTATTTCGGTTTTAGGCAACCGACCTGACAAATGACAATGTTGATATTCGAATGAGGTTATGTACAAAATTCCAAACCAACAAAGTTAATATAATAATATATTGTGTATATTTTTGCATATACCAAAAATAGTCTTATTTCTCTTTGTGTTTTGTGGTTTATTAAAAGAAAATCATACTTTTATAGGGGCCATTATAAATTGTTTTGTTTACCTTAATAATTCTCACTTGTAGTTTCCCTAAAGCTCGGACTATAACAGGAAATATTTGCAAGTAAAAGAATTGTCTTAGAAATTTGTGTATGAGAAAAAAATTTCGGTTATTAATTCAATATCGTTACCAGAATTAACTAAAACTATCAAAGTAAAAATAATGATAGCAAGATTCTTACAAGCTACTTAGCGATATGCCAAAAAAGTGCTTCCTAAAATTTTCATGTCTTTCAAATTTTATTGGAATTACGTTCATATCGAACTAAATCCCAATAAAATCAAGAGTAAGTAAAAACTATCAGAGTTTAAAAAATAAAAAAACCCTTAAAATATTTTATCTTACTTTTAAAACATCCTGTATTTACCTGACATATTATGGAAGTAAAATATACAATCAATTTTTCCATAAACCTACTATTCAATGCAGTGCTAAGAATCATAATTTTAACATCTTGAAATGAAGAACCAGAAATTTTTTTTAGAAGTCTAACCAGAAGGATTATCAGGTCACTACTCATTTCTTTACTGTCAAGTAGTTTTGTAAAACCATTTCTGTCGTTTGATAGCTTAAGGATGACTTCTTGAAGGTCTTCGGTATTTAGTAATTTTTGAACATAAGGAAATCCCATAGTTCTTTCAGGTCTGCGGTTCTCATGACTATCCCTTCTTGGTTGATCATCTTGATCATTGTCATTATCATTCGCTTCTTCCCTCCAATTTTCTTGTGGCCTACCCCTGGATATAAAAAAAGTTACAAGAGGTTAATTTATTGTTTTCCTTCAAATTATCAGTAATTTTTTATTGAACTCTTTAATTTATCTTTTAACAAGAAACCTTATTAAGGAAGCTAACCCAAAGAACCAGCAAATTATTCCATAATTGTTTAAGATCCCATGTGTTACATGGGATCTCAAAAAAGTTGATTGGAAATTTTTTTCAGTTTACAAAAGGCTTTTGCT
This sequence comes from Listronotus oregonensis, assembly GCA_019359885.1. Taxonomy (NCBI): domain Eukaryota; kingdom Metazoa; phylum Arthropoda; class Insecta; order Coleoptera; family Curculionidae; genus Listronotus; species Listronotus oregonensis. The sequence continues at coordinate 10,150 of JAHBCN010003065.1, read as the reverse complement.
AAAGCGTGTCTTATCAAAGTTACGAAATTTATGTAGGTAATAGTATTAAATTAATATCATCCTGTAACGTCAAAGAAACTGTATGGCTGCCAAAAGGCTTTAAATAAAAAGTATAATTTCTTACATCGGGCCTACTATAAAATCCATTTCGGGACCACTTTTGTTTCTTAGTATAATAAATAAAATATGTAAATGTTAAGGTAATGTATTAAGGCCTGGGTATACAGATGACATTAAACTGTTTCCATTTGCTAGCTGCATTACAGACTGTCAAGTATTGTTATTATTATTATTATAATATTATAACACAATACACAGTATAATTATAAAAATCATTGATATCATGAACATATACAAATATTACGGGAAATAGAATGCATAATCTGAAAATCAAAACACAACGCCATCTACCGGTTATCTACGCAACCTAGATTTCAAACGATTTGTATCGATTAATTAACTTATACCGCCATCTATTATACAATACAAACAATAAGATAGAAAGACAGAACACCGGCTTCGTTCTCATCACTTAATAAAGCTATGAAAAAATAGGGGTTGGTGGTAGAAAGATGAGAATGTATGTATTTTTTAATCCCGAATCATATAAAAATTAATAAAAAAAAATTACCAAAAAAATAAAATAAAAATTGGGGTGGACCACCCTTATCACTTAGGGGTATAAAAAAATAACTTACATCTTATTCTCAGACTTACTGAATATACACAAAAAAATTCATAAGAATCGTTCCAGCCGTTTCGGAGCAGTTTGGTAACAAAAACTGTGAAACGAGAATTTTATATAATAGAAAAAAAAAATATATATATATATATATATATATATATATATATATAATATATATATAATATATATATATATATATATATATATATATATATATATTTTATATATATAATATATTATAATATATATAAATATATTTTATTTAATATATATTATATATTTATATATATATATATATATATATATATATATATATATATATATATATATATACTATATATATACTATATCATAAATATATATATTAATAATAATTATATAATTATATATATATATATATATATATATATATATCCACATTTTTAAAATTTTTTTTATAAATACTAAGTCGCATTAAAATTCAAATAATAACATTGGTAAAAAGTATTGTCAATTAAACACTGATAGAAAGTTTAGTATACTAGGCATTAATGACCACAACTGTACAGAGCAACGAATTCTTGGATAGAAATAAAGTAAACAAACCTTGTTTGGCATAAATATATTCAGGGGGGCAAGGCGGGATAGTTCTTGTAAACACACTGAATATCAACCTTGATTAAACACACTAAATAACATCACTCCAGAAATAATAAATTTTTAAATGTTTATGGCATTGCACCATAAATCACATTTTTATAAATCCATGATTCTCTATTTTAAAAAAATCTTTTTAAAGCCACAAACCCATTTTTATTTATTATCTGAAGTGACAGAAAAGATATGTCATTCACTTTAGATGCTCAATTCGATTGCTGTTGATCAAGTCAGTTTACAAAACGTGTTATTGAATAATACAACCTACTAGAAAGAGATAAAATGACATCGAAGTGCCCAGCTGTCCAAATAAACCATGTGGCCGGTGCAATCGAATCTTGGAATGACAGTTCCAATGAATGTTTATATTTAAATCGATGTTGCCTATATTAACACAAAAACCAATATTTTTAAATAATTTTATTACATTATCAAGATAATTTCCTGATTTTGATTTTTGAGATCTGGCAGTTTGTTTACGTTTTTCCAAAACAAAAACAAACAGATCACTATACCAAACACCCTGCCTACAAACTGGCGTTGCGTTAATTCTAGTCCTTAAGTTCGTTGGTACAGAGTATATCTATCAAGTCAAGACTTGACAAATTTGTATCCTAAATTGATGAAAAATTCAAATACAAGATACTTCACCAAAAAAATTTCGAAAAAGAAAAAACATTAGAAATAGTCCAAAAAGTAATAGAAATAGTAATAATACTAAAAAGATAAAAAATCATGCCGATATAAGACATGCAGATATGCAGAAAAGAAGACAGTTAAAATTTTATTTAACTTTATATTTAACATAAATTTACAGTAAAACGGTTGCCTCAACAGGCCATCCCTGCAACTTGCCGCTAATTTTAAATTTGCAAACACATTTTATGGGAATTTTTCTAGTGACATAAAAAACCTCCTAAATTTAGCTCAAAATTTTTGAAAGATGTAAAGTGTTCCAAATAAAAGAAAAACCCCAAAAATATCGATATAATAAATTTTGGCCATTCTTGGGGGAGCGTCCGATGCTGCAAAAATATCGGTATAATGATCCGGGGATACTCTTGGGGGGAGGGACGCATCCGATGCTTTTAATTTTCACGAGGAACTTCTTGGATGTACAAGAAAGACCACTGATTTAGCCCAGAATTTTTAAAAGGTGTGAAGTGGTTTAAATATTTAAAAAAAAAAACATTTTTTTTTAAATTTGTTTTAGGAATTTCTCAAAATCCGAATACCGGTCAAAATCGTTAGAATAGTATAGAATATAAGTTTGGTAAAGCCCTTTTCGACAGAAATGCCTAAATTAAGGAATTTAGTAGGGTTAAATTGGGGGATGAGTCTAAGGGACTAATACATTCACAGCGACATCGAGTGCACCCACTCCCACACGTCTAGACCAGCCGTGATGGTCGAGAGTATCAATTTTTTAAACATTACTATAAAATTTATCCCATACGATGAAAAAGAAGTTTCACTTTAAAGACTGTATATCAAAACTATAATTTTATGTAAAATTTTGGTGATAGAGCGACATTTTCTTCAGTGTCCAGGGAAACGCTAAGATTAAATCCGGCCCTGACTCCAAGTAAACGCATTACAATGACAAGTCGCCGATTTACTTCATAATCTGTTCTGATCATTGGGCACAAGTCAATGTATTTTTCTCCACCCACAGACACAGGAAATTTCACCGTTGCAATCTTTACACTTTAAATATTTTAATTAAGAAAGGTAGGAAAAAAATTATAATGCTGTAACAGGTCGTTGGTTCTATGTGTACATTAAAAGCGGGATCTTTCAACTTTTTCAATTTTTCGGCGGACTTACTTTTGCGTTCACTTCCACACTCAGCATTATGTTGAGTACAACTAAACTTCCGTTTTTTAACCTTTCTTCTCGGACGTGTTACACTCTTTGGTTTAAATTTTCTATACATAGCAAAATCACGTGAACAGATATTGCTCTTTCAAAGTCGGAACGAAAACTAAGGTTACTGGAATTATTTATACGTTTCAAGGTCTCACTACAGATTTAAAACTAATAGTCACAGAGCTGGTGAACAATTTTGAGTAGGTTCCTGAGGCACTTTGACAGGAAAGTGCCTCAAGAACCAACTCAAAATTGTTCACCAGCTCTCCTCCTAGTCCAAGAGCTAAATAAAAATGTGAAAAAAATTGGAAAATGACTAACCACAATCACCCCTTAAGGTAGTTTACTCGCAACAGTCGTACACAAAATTACCGCCTTACAGTAAGTTAAGCCTGGCCCGTCCACAAATCAAAGCGAGATTGGGATGAACATCTTTTATCTTCGTCTCTTGCATGCCATCCGCGCCGAACTCGCCCATTTCTCTCTAACAAAAATTGATTTTTGAACGGGCCGGGACTAGTACCAGTACGAATCATTACATTTTTTCCTTTTTTAGTTTAATTTGTGATGCAGTATTTTGAATGAACCCCAAATTTAACTCTGTTCAAATTAAGATCGAATGCGATTTACCAAAAGTTAGAGGTTCTCATTGCTGGAAAATATTATTTTTGTAGGAGACTGTACACATAATAAATGAAGTCTGTTCGTTATTTAGTTATATTTTACACTATTTTACACTTTTTGAACCCACCTAATTCTAAAATATACCTTCCATAAGGGCGATTACGTAAAAAAAATAGTATACACTATTTCTAAATAACAAACAGACCTAGTAAACTTTCAAAAATCAATATCTTTTTAACAAAACTGTAAAAATATTAAGATTTTTTTTTAATTTTCTTACACTTTGATTTATATTGCATTAGTTCTTAATACAATAGAGGTAAATGCATGGTGGAATGTACTTCAGAAATGTAGAGTCGACTACCGATACACCAAACTCATCCACAATATCTATAAAAATGCAACAATGACCGTAAAACTACATAAAAATACCAACCTGATAACTATTGAACGTGGTGTTCGGCGAGGCGACACGATGTTACCAAAGCTGTTTATTAAAGTCAGAGGTATAAACATAGATGGCAAGACCCTAAACCACTTACGTTTTGCAGATGATATAGTGCTATTCTCGGACAATCTAGAAGAAATGCAACTGATGTTGCAGGACCCGCAAGGGGTGTGTGGAAAAGTCGGTCTTAATATCAATATGTCAAAAACAAAATTCATGACGAACCTTGTACCCAGCTGTGGCTTGAAGATTGGCGGAGCTGAAATTCAAATGGTATATAGATATGTGTACCTTAGCGATAAGGTTAGCATCTCAAGGGATAGCCAGACTTGCGAACTAAAGAGAAGGCGCACTCTCTCATAGACAGCTTTTGGAAAACTTAAATACTCACAACAGCAACAGCTAAAAAACTTAGAGTTGCACTGCGGAAGATGGAGAGATCCATGCTTGGTGTGACTTTGAGGGACCAAATAAGAAACGAGGATTTGCGCCGAAAAACCGGTGTCAGTAATGTCGTTGGAGCTATTGCGAAGCTTAAATGGAACTGGGCTGGCCACGTTGCAAGGATACGGGATGATCGATGAGAAAAGAGGCTTCTTAAGTGGAGACCTAAAAACCGACAACCGAAGTAGAGGAAGACCGCCTACGCGTTGGTCGGAGGATATTAAGAGGATCTGCAGCAACTGGATACAAGCAGCACAAAATCGATTGGAATTGAAAATGATTGGGGAGGCCTATGTTCAACAATGAACACAGAGGGCTAAATGATGATGATGATGCGTTCTTAAAATATATCGTAAGAACCGTTTTCGAGATATTCCGAAATAAATACATGGCTTTCATACATGACAAATATCGACAATGTTAATTATGCACAATTTGATTGTTAATATCTCGTTTCACAGACGATAAAAGAATTTCGTTTTTTTTTTCTCAATTAGATAAAAGTCCATTTTATTAACCCTATATTTCAATTTAATTTAATTCTTAAGAAAAGCTGTTTTACGAGTGAACTACCTTAAGTTGGTGTGGTGACCAAAAATTAAATATAAATAAGTGTTTATATGACAATTACCTGTAGAAAAAATAAAATCGAATTTACATAATAAATTATTGAATTATTAAAACAACGTTAAATTGTGAATTCAATTACATACATAGGTGTATATGCAATGTTTTAATGGTTTTTGGGCTGTTAGGCAGGCGTCGATTGTCTGGTTGACTTGATGTTTCGCCAACACGAGCGGTTGGTATTTTCAGAAGTTGCTTCCTGGTTGACAGTATGCGAACTATAGTGCCCCTTACAAGCCAAAAGTTTGGTATAAATATGTGGATGACACTTTCGCAATATGGAGTCATGGACAAGATAAACTGCAAGAATTTCTGACACACATTAACAGCATCCATGAAAATATACAGTTTACGATGGAAATCGATGACAACAACAAGCTAGCGTTCCTTGATGTATTATTAACGCGTATCACACAGATCGCTATCTGCATAGGGATTCCAACCACCACTCATGTCTGAAATATGGAGTCATTAAAACTATAACAGAAAGGGAAAGAAGAATTTGCGAACCCGAGGCGCTAAACGCAGAACTTACACATATTCATAATGCTTTAAGGGCCAATGGTTATTCAGAGCGAGAAATCAAAAGATCAATGGAACCAACAAATACCAAACCCGTGGAGAACGAACAACTACAGCCAGTGGAAAAGCATGTCTGCCCTATATTCCGGGGGTTACGGACAGGATTGGTCGATTGCTACGAAAGAAAAATGTAAAAACAATATTCAAACCAACGAAGAAAATCAACGAATGCCTTCGATCGGCCAAAGACAAAAGAGATCCAATTTCGTCTTCAGGAATTTATCGCATTCTGTGCACGTGTGGAAGCGTGTACATAGGAACTACAAAACGCTCGATCGATAGCAGGATTAAAGAGCATAAAGCCAACTGTCGTATGGGACAGACAGACAAATCCGCCGTAGCAGAACATACCTTTACAACGGACCATCGAATAAAGTCTGAGGAGACCCAAGTACTCGCCACTACATCGGCATACCACTTTAGACTCTACAGAAAAGCCATAGAGATAGAAAAGCATAGCAACAACTTTAATAAGAATGAGGAAGCAGTAAAGATCAACAAAACATGGATCCCCATAATTAAGGGTACTAGAACCGAAAGTAACCAAAGCCCCGCTCAACGTATAAATACGAGCTACGACCGCGCATAGCTCAGTAGTTCGCATACTGTCAACCAGGAAGCAACTTCTGAAGATGCCAACCGCTCGTGTTGGCGAAACGTCAAGTCAACCAGACAATCGACGCCGGCCTAACAGCCCAAAAACAATTGAAACATTAGACAATGGCCGCGAAAGCCGTTCACAGTTTATTTGTACGTATATGCAATGCTTGACCTCAAACTTTACCTAGATTACATATTACTTCTATCATAAATTCGTTATCATTCTTCTTAAAAGTATAAGATTTAGACTATAAATTCACGTAAGTATTCCTATTATCTGTGAAAAAATTGAGAAAGAGGCATTTCCCGAGGGAGTAGAAACTTGAAATTTGGTATGTAAGTATGTTTTAGAACACAAGTAACAGAAAAAGTTTGAAAACTGCCCTTTTTGACACCAAACGCCCTAAAACAGGGGCGGTAATATCATATCTTAAGGAGTATTTTAGAAGTTTGCAATCTGACTGAACCTGAGTTTCTAAAGTCATAATTTTCTTAGGAAAAACTCAGTTATGTATTCTAAAGACAAGAAGGGTGTGTTCCGAATATAATTTATTTAGGATAAATTTGTGGACAGAAGTTGGTCTAATTTAAGATCTGAGTACATTAAAAGATCGATACTTTTGAGTAGGATCATGGTCCTTATTTTACGGGGATGTTGATTATCTTAATGCAATTGCTGCCTTGTACAGAGTATTTGTATTATACAGGTTGGAATATGCATATATGTTTAATAGTCTGCACATCAGACAAATTTGAAAATATCTGGCTAATTGTAAGTAATAAATATAGATCCTATGATAATTTCTTCCTCAAAAATCGTTTAGAATATATTCATTATTAGCTTTAGTAGTACAGTGGATGGGGAGAAAAAAGCTGTTTGACCTCCGGATTTTTTTGTACATTTTCAATTTTTATGACAATTTGGAATTAAGTTGCTTTTACTCTCTAGATCAAAGTTTAGGGTGTGCTTTTTATTTTTAGGGGGTAGAAACCACCCCTTATGCTAAAAAATTAAAAAAGCATAGAAATAGACCTTATTTTAATTAAAAACATAGCTAAATGTGTAGAATGAATCTATTTTTATGTTGTGAGTTATATCTAACCTTATATTTTAACGATTCAACCCTTAAAAATCACCCGTAATAACGAAATTCCAAAAAAAAATGTTTTTTTCATTTTAAAATTATTTAATAACGCTTTTATTGTAGAAAAACATATTTTAACAGTTTACGGTATAATAAATATTTAACTACCATAACTTAACCTTTAAATAACCACCCCTTATGAGATTTACAAAAAAAACATTTTTTTGACAAATTAAAACGATTTGATGATAAATAATTATTGTCCCGGAAATGAAGCTACAAAATTGCAAAACCTCGCAATTTTTGTGTCCTGCATCGTTGTATAAAAATTTGGAATTAGGCGCTTCTAGCTTGACAGATTTATTAATTAAAAATATTACTGCCTGAAATATTACCAATTTCATTCTTATGCAAATTCTCAATCTTTAAAAACCACCCCTTACAACATTGCCATTCTTATAAACCAATATAATAGATATAAATAGGAAAAAAGTAGAATTACATACAAAAATTAAACCGATAAAAGTATAAAGTATACCGGTTTTATAGAATATTATGCTCCGAAGTGGGCTATTCGACTTTTTCGAAAAAAAGTTGATTGGTTTTTTAAACATAGCTCCTTTAGTTTTAATAATAGAAAGTTTATTCAAAAATAATTTTGTAGGGTTTTCTAGGAGCTACAAGGCTATGTAAATTAAATCATTTTTAATCCCTTAGTTTTTAAATGGGATAAGTTTAAAGGGCTAGAATAAGGTGGTGCTCGCTCATAAATAGAGGCTTTAAATGGCCATTTCTGGCCAAATATTTATTGTACAGAAAAATATATCAAATAAAAAGTCTTTGTTATTAAAAAAGCTATAATTTGGTACCCTAGCATTTTTTTCGTATCCCCAGTTTTGTTTTAGTTATTTTGAAGAAAATAGCTATTTTTACAAAATTGCGGAAAATCGTTATTCACTTTAAGATCCTATTTTTCTAAAATTAAGCATTTTAATTTGGTTAAACTTCTAAAATGTATTAATAATACATATATAAAAAGAATCGCAGAAGGGTACAGATCTATTTTAATTAGGAGGGGAATTTTAGGGTTGTTTTTAATGATCTTTTCATAGAAAAAACTAGGGACCAACCTTATTTTTATCATAACTCGCTTAATTTTCATGCTAAAAACTCTTTTTTTGTTTTTAAAGGCTTTAAAAAAGACCTTATATATTTTTCTTGAAAAATGCAAACATTTCCCGCTTTTTGACATTGAATCTTTCAAATTTACCATTTGACGAACAAAAGCTAACCATTAACAAGCCGTAGCTCGGTCTGTATTGGTTGTAGAGAAATTATAAAATAACATTTTTTTCTAGTTTTTTTTAAACTACAATTTTGCTTTCTGCAGTTTTTTTGATAAAATGCATATTTTTAGAGTTATTCGTCAAAACCCCATTAAAAACGTCGATTTTTTCGTCGAAAAACTTTTACTTTCATTCGCGAATAACTCGAAAAATATTAGTTTTACGAAAAAAATGTATGGAACATTTTTTACTTAAATTTAATTTTTTTATCGATTTCTGTAGTTAAAATGTAATAAAAAATTTCTACCCCCAAGATGGGGTGGCAACCACCCCCAGGATAAAAGCACACCTCGGCATGATATAAACTTTGATCCTTGGGCTATTCCCTACCCTCTGTTAAAACTTCAAGTAAATCCATGCAGGACAAAAAAATTCCTAGCCAAAATTCCTCACCTCCTGTGCTATAGATACAATGGCCTATTATACTATACTTGATTCACTGTAAAGTTTTGTTGTTTTGACGTGTCTTATGACAAGCCGAGTTAGCCAACTCCTAAATACTCGACCTAGTAAATTAAAACAAAACGAGCACACATCTGATATTCACATTATTTAACCTCAAATACTCGCATCTTCCTCTAATCCTTTGACCGTTTCATATATCGTTCCTTTACTGGGTGAATAGTTACGTCGATTAGCTTAGCTGTTGTGGCAAACAGGTCCGTATTTTTATAATTCATTATTTTTAAGTGTTCGGGTCGTTCGCACGTGTCGACATTGAATTCTAAAATATATTATTTTTAATGCTTTTAGGGATAGTTTTTTGAGGTATTGTAAAAGTAGTGTGTGTATTGGACTTTGTTTTATATTATTTTTGGACTTTCTAGTTTTGTAAAAAGTTTATTTATTAAAAAGTAAGTAATAGTGTAGGTATAAATAACTATAATTTTATTTGCTTTTATTTTTAATTTTTTTAGATTAATTAATGATTATGGATCACGATTACTGTATTCCCAGTACATCCAAAAGAAGCAGGGAAAGAGATTTGGTAACATAAATAAATTATATATGTATTTTAAATATTTAACCAAACTACTTTAGCAGGGTTAAAAACCAAGGTCGACCAAGGTTTTTGGTTGATTGGTTGATATTAAAACAAAATTAACCACTTTGGCCAATATGGGTATTTTAAAAACTCCTTATTTTTGACCGTAACAATTTTTTTTAAGACACGTACAATGTAGCCATAATTTTGCAGAACTGT